>CAJVPQ010000330.1:0-30662 GCA_910591825.1 Funneliformis caledonium
AGATGTCAATATATCTTAATTAAAATTGCCGCGGACTGCATCACCTCAGTGCAGGATACATCATGCACAGTGAGTGCGCCAACATTTTTTTTTTTTTTTTTTTCTTTTTTTATTTAACTAACAATAGAGCACTAATAACATGTACACAGTAAACATTAGAATAAACTCGTAATTAAACTTGTTCACAAACACTCTTGCTAAAAGAGAATATATAATTTTTTTTTTTCGGAAAGAATCCCGTCATCCGCGATTTAAAAAAGAAGAACGACTTGAGTAAAAATATACATTATCATTATGTTATAGTTTATTTATACTTTAATACATGATTGTTTTTATACAATCCTGCATCACGTTCGTTTTAAGAGATTTCTTTTTCCCTTCTTGATTGTTTATCAGAGGAAACGTATATTACGCGTATATAAATAATAACCCTTTTGCCTTATCTCTCATTAGTCTAATATTCGGAACCTGAAAAAAATTCATTCATGCATCGACAAAAGATGTCATTATTTACTTTTCTTTATGTAGAGCGGCGTAAAAGCAAATTACCATCCTTAAAATCATCAAAATATGTTTCAAATTGGAGTCGATTAAGATTTAATAAAAAAGATCCATAAGAAAACAAAATAAAAAAAAAAAAAAAAAAATACGCGCACGGTGTCAAATGAATTTTTTCGGCAAAAGAAACGTTGAGGGAAAAAAACGCCCAACCTAACTGCATGGCGTTAAAACCAACCAATGTTTATTCGTGTTCACTTTACGATGTATTTGGTTAGTGAGAGCTCCACTTGTACAACATTTTGGATAAATACGTCTTGTTTGTGTTTTTAGGCTCTCTTTTATGGTCAAATCGGTTATACAAAATTTGCATGATTTTTTTTTTTTTCGCTCTTTTCTGCTGACGAAAGAAGACGACGAAAAAAAAAAAATAAAAAGAGAGAGAAAAAAAAAAAGAAAGAAAAAAAAAAAAAACAGAAACTGCAGCATTGGGTTGCGATACGTGTTGTGCAACGCGGTAACCCTCGTACAACATTGTAATACACAAAGTCATGGAGATAAACCAAATCGTAATTGGAGAAATGTTCATTGTATGACAATCTAACTTTTGTTGGAAGTATGGAATCTGTCAAATGTTACTTTATAATTTAAAAAAGGATGGATCCAGATCCACGATAGACGATGAGCATACAAGGGTGTTTCTCTTAGAACAATCCAAGAAACCTATATGTACAGTTGTGCAATAATACGTGGAATTTGTAAATAATCGAGATTGGTAAACTGTCGTGAAACAAAATGAGCCCTGTAATAATCAGGTTTTTTTTTTTAATTATTTGCGCCACCCGCTCTTATTCAGTGTTGGTATTTGTTCATCCGCTTATCACTGACTTACAATTTGTTCGGTCTCTCTTTGAAAACCAAAAGTAAAACCGGTCAAGATTTCCCTCTGATGTATATAACGTATTTACGAGAAACGAGCGGAAAAAAAAAATTTTTTTTTTTTCTCTTTAATAGTATTAATTTTTTTTTTTTTTTAGTAATATACCCGTCTTTTTTGTCACATTGGATAACTTACAATGAAAAAAAAAAAAAAAAAAAAAAACAAAGTAGGTGTCACAATTAAAATTTTCCGACTATGAAACTTTTCAATTTAAACATATACAATATTACTATATTTGTAAAGAGACGCGCGGGGATGAGCCGTGGGATATAAGGAATTAACCGCTGATATGGTATCAAATACCAAAACACAAATTCGAACAATGTCAATAAAATGTCAACATGTTGTCATTCATTGCACTTGAATTCTAAATATTTTTTTTGTCATTTCATTTGCTCTTTCCTAACAATAATATTGTTCTAGCTGACTTCAGCTTAAACCTCAATCCGCCAATAACCGGAATTTTTGTGAAGGGACGGGGGAAAATGCCATAAGAAATACTTTTTTTTTGGTGCTTGCTTTGAAATAAACTTTTAAAGTAGTTCATTGTTATCTTTCCACTGTTGACCGTTTGAGTAAAGAACTTTGATGTTCGAGTTTCAGAAAGTGAATCAGACCCTGTTACTCCTAATTCCGCTCTCGTTTGCCCTCCCCTCCCTTCATCTACTTTATTAGGTTATTCATCATCATTTTATTTGACTTTATTTATTTTTATTTTTTTTTTTATATTTGTAAAATATTTTTTTTTTTTTTTATTTATGCGCTTACAATAACAATCTGACAGCCTCTCAACTTTAATGTCCTTTTTTTTTTTTTTTTTCTCTTTGTTAGATGTTGGTTTAAAATAAATAATGTAAAAAGTTTATCTCATCTCCATTTAGTACATTTGACACTTGTATTACATGGCGACAAACAGGAACTTTACTGTTGGTTTTTCTTTAGATATACTAGAGATTAAGGGAAAAAAAAAAAAAAAATTATATTACAAAAACACATTTTTTTAATATACGCGTAGCACAGCAGTAGATCAAAAAAGGGCCCGAAAAACACTCGACGAATAAACAGAATAAAACCATGAAATTTCTCCTACCATCATCTCACACAAAACGATCAATGTTTCAACTGTTGTCGCTTTTTTTTGAGACATTAGGGCTGTCCTTTAATCCCTCCTGCTAACCGTTAAAGACCTTGTATTCTTTTTTTCTTTTTTCTATTGATTATAGATTGTTTTTTTCTTTATTCACATTTTGGGTAAATTCACGAATAACGTATATATAAAGGATCTCAAATTTCTTCGTCACGCTCTCGCAAGAAAAAAAAAATATTTTTTTTTTCTTTTGAAAAAGAATAAAAGAGAGAAAAAACCTTTCCAGGTCAAACAACTTTTTTCAGTTCTTCCATTTTTTACGATATCTATTATCGGACGTAAATTAAAAAAACACCATATCATATTATCTCGCAAATAATCGGATAATATATTGGAATTTTTTTTTTTTTCTATCTTAGATTATTATTATTCCTTTCATCTTTTTTTTTTTTTTACGCAGTCATTTGGTAAAAAAAAAAATCCCTCCGATTCTTATTTCCTTGTCTTATTATACAACATCCTTATTTGATTGTATTTATTTCATTTTCTGGTTGGTTATAAAAGAACCAACAATTAATAAATTTTTTTTTCTCCTTTTTTTTTTTTTTATTTTTTCCTCTTTATTCTCTCATTCTTCGCTATCTGAAGAAATTTCATTTTTTTTTTTAATCACGATTTTCATAATTATTTGATTCTAAAAATCAATTTTTTTTCGTTTTTTTTTTTTTTTCCAAATTTTACCTCTCATCATCCCCCCTTTTCGCCCCTGCAACTAAACCTACTTTACCCCCACTTTTTCTTTTGAACACAATCTGCTATTTGCCATAGTTGATAAATATAAAATCCCACTCTAAAAAAAAAAAAAAAAAAAAAAAAAAAAAAAAAAAGAAAAAACTGGTTAAATTTATCAATATATATCATAATCATCACATATATATAAAAATATATGTATGTATGTGTGTATATATATATATGCGTTGTTGTATAACTGATAAATAATATACCAGGTACTGTAAATATAATTAAAATATCTAAAAAAAGTTGTCACACAGGGCCCGTTCTGTACGCATATAAAACAAACATCCCCTCGTTGACGGTCGGAACAACACAACCTCAAAAAACCGATAATTTTTCTTTCTTGATAAAAATCCAAAAAAAAAAAAAAAATCTTTTTAGAAAGATATATATATAACAGCGTATATATATATATAAGAATTAAACTTATTTCGTACGTATAAAATTATACTTAACTTCAAGTCGCGTCAGGACAAAAGTTTTTTTCCTTTTCTTCCGTCCTTGATGTAAGTTTGGTTAATGAATAACGATAAAATTTCTCGAAATTATTTCCTTAATTAAACAAAATTTTGATTTCCTTTTGAAAATTTAGCATCAAAATATATATATATATAAATATATAAATATAAAATTAAAAAATAGATAGCTATGAGCATCGAAGCGACTTTTCGAGGTTATATTGAAACGACACAAGATACTTTACTCATATTCGAAGCTTGTCGACGAGGTGTACTTCCAAGGATATGCCGACGTCTTCAGGAAAAAGAACGAAAAATCGTAACTTCAGGAAGTGTATTCGTTTTTGATGAACGCGAATCCGGAATAAAACGTTGGACTGACGGTTTAGTATGGAGTCCTTCACGAATCCTCGGAAATTTTCTTATCTATCGTGAACTTGATAAAAGAGCCCCGACAGGTAAAAAAGACTCGAGTCCGGTAGAACGTCAAAGAAGCAATAGTACCGATATGGAATCTCAGACAGAAAAGAATAAAGAACGCGCTTTGGTTGGAAGTTTGACAAACTCTTATCGATTCAAGAAGGGTGGCTTGATCAAAAAAACAATGTCAATTATGGTTAATGGCGTCAGCCAACATATGATCAGTTATTATACAAAAGAAGATGTCCTGGCCTGTAAACTCAAGACTCCTTCCTCCATACCAAACTTGGCCATTCTAGAGATCTCTCCCGAATTCTTATTAAAGCAAAACTTTAGGATACCGCCCGTGATAGAGTCGACTTACGAACAAGGTGAACAAAGCTCACCAAGTACGGTTGTTTCAACTGTGACAGCTCCCATAAATATGCACGTAGGTTCATCACTGACGATGAACTTTCCTTCCCCTGATCATTCCATCTTCATTGCAGAATTGGAAGGGATGACTTATGGTTCAAAACAATCCTCGGTATCCTCTCCACATGCTATCCTACCTAAACCCGGTACTGTAAGCCCATCACGATTAACAAATATGGACTATCCTCATACCTCTCGCATAAAGGTTGAAATGGATCATTCGAATCAATCCGGTGTTGACTTGTATCGTTCTTCAACCTATTCGACTGGTCCAGCTACCTCATCCGGTTATCCTTCAACTATGCATCCTTCCACTTCTCATTATACACCTTACGGTCATCCTGTCGCAAATGGCCCTGATGGATCCCATACATTACCGATGCCATCTCTGAGACCTTTTGTGAATCGTCAACCTTCTTATGAATTTCCTCCCCTTACACCTCACGTTAATACTTCGGTTCCACCAAGATTGTTAGCTTCCTCGCAACCCTTAATACCAAGTATAGGTTCTAATCAAAACGAATATAATAACTATTATCATTCGCCTCCAAATAGCGGGAATTCCCAACCTAATGGTAGCTGGTCTGACTATCAATTTTCTTCGTATTCATCGTCAAATTCAAATCATTCGCATGGAAATGGAAGTCAATCCACCACGGGAAATTTGACTTCAATCAATCATCAAGCGCAGTCGAATAATAACCCTCACGCAGAAACAGGTAGCGAAGTGTTTTATGCTACTGCCACTGCCACCGGTAATGATTCTGCCACCCATCCTATCAACACGCTTAGCCACGTGCCTTTATATACAACTCCATATCATGATTTATCACCTTCCCTCCCCGAATTATACAATTCTTCTGCCCACTCACCTACAACCAACTCCGCACACTCTCAATCAAATCAGCATGAACATCTAGCGACTTCTCCATCTCCCACACTTCCCGCTATTGCTTCGCCTACCAGTACCGCAAGTACAAGTAACAATAACGCGCCTGTAACGCCTCCTCTTAGTTCTCCTAATACCAGTAACAACGCTACAATCGTCAGTCACGGCAATGGTGGTACGGGTCTTTATAATTCAAATTATTCATCGTATTATTCCTCGTGGATAAAGTCTGAAGCGTATCCCACAGTTTCAATGCCCTCTAGTTCATTCGTGTACGATCCTTATCTAGTAAGGCCTGTGGATACATGGGGAGGGAATTGAAAATCCACTTCATTATTAAGTAATTGAAGAAAATAAAAAATTAAAATCCTATCAATTAAAAAAAAAAAAAAAATAATTATAAAAAAAAAAACTTTGGGTGGGCTTAGGTAATAATATATATAAAACTACGGAATAATAATATAAATATAAAAAAGGGATTAACTTTTTTTTTTTTTTTTAAAAAAAAAAAAAAAATTAAATAAAATAAAATAAAGACTTATAAGTGGTAGTGAGTATTTTCGTGTAATATAGTTATTTTTTTTTATCTTCTCTTTCTTTTCCGCTTGTATTGTCACAAAATACTTTTTATTGTAAAGATATTATAGCGTTTTATCCCTCTCTTTTTTTTTTTTTTTTTAAAAAAAAACAAAACAAAACAAAAAAACATTTTATTTTTTTTTTATATTTTTTTTTTGTAATTTTTTTGTATAGCATCCTTTCATAACTTGTAAAGTTTTCTCCTTTTTCTTTAATCCCGTTTTATTTTAAAAAAAAAAAATTTTTTTCATCAATTCGCTTCCTAATCTCCCATTCCTGTATAAAGGAGATTTCTTAAGAATTTTATTATATTATAAGGAACGCCACGCACGAAAAAAAAAAAAAAAAAAACTTCCAAAAGTAACTTTTTTACATCAAAAAAAAAAAAAAATTCAAAAAAAAAATTTAATTGTACATTTTCCTCGTGTTGTTCGGCGTTTATTACTTGAAACTTTTTTTTTTTTCCTTTTAGGTTTTTTATTAGGTGTTTATTTCATGTGGTTTTAGAGTTTTTTTTTCAAACACATACAATGTTACCTTTTTATGTTGTATGTTTTAAAAAAGAAGACTTCTGTAATGGTCATTTTCTAGGGGATATCTGGGTTAAAATTCATTAAATATCATCGTTTTAATCAAAGGAAAATAATTTCTTATTCAATGTCATTTGATTCTATATTATTCAAACAATTAATAAAACGCGACGTTCTCACGGTCAAAAACTTTGTGTTTCATTCAATCATATTAAAGTTGATACGCGTGTAAATTTTTTGACAGGTTTATTTTATTGTAAAATATCGATTACATTGACAGAACTTTAATTTATTTCCGTAAAAAAATATCCGTTAATTTGTCACACTTTTTTAGGTACCATCAACGCGAATCTTCCAAATACGCGAGATAATTTTGTAGTAGAACTCTTGCTTATGAACCTGTTTTAAATCGATCGATCAAATTAAAAAAGAAAAAAAAAAAAAAATAGTAATTTCAAACATCAGAAATTTTTATTACCCAAAATTATCATTTACTATAATTGTCAAGCGTCTGGCGCAGTTCTGTGCATCATCAGTTGATCGAACTGGACGCGATAATCAAAAAAAAAAAAAAATCGGGGAAATATATTAGGAACGATTCGAATTCTCACATATGGGAAAATCTAATTCAATCAACCCTTAAAAAGGCTCAATTACTTTGCTAAATTCAAGAATCCTTAAATGGAAAAGAATATTCAAAAAAGATTCGCGTTTTTATTATATATATATATATATATTTATATTTAGAACCCGATTTTTGAAAAGAAAAAAAATTGGAATCTTTTTAAAAAAAAAAAAAAGATTTGATGCGATGCCGGGTAATTGATAAGAATTAGATATCACCATCATTTTAAAATCACTAAATCACAGTTGGATCGGAGACAATTGAAGAGCTGAATCTAAATGGGAAAAAAATTTTATTCGTTACAAAAATTTGTCCTGTTTATGCAATGGACAATGGAAATCTTGAAAAAAAAAATCGGCAAGTCGGAAATTTAAACTTTTGAGCTAATCTTTTTTTTTTTTTTTTTCCCAAGAATTCTGGTTTTATAATACTCAGAGATTTGGTATGTGTACGTAATTTATGTAATTCATCAATTTTACCTTAATTAGAATGCATTTGTTACCCTCTATTGTTTTAAAACAAGGTTCCATGTGGTTTTAGACTTTGGCGCAATCGATTTAAAAAAATTTTTTTTTTTCCTCAACATGCAAGATTATAACGCCAATAAAGTTTAAACACACAATGTAATTTTTTTTTTTTCGTTCCATTATTCATCTTGCTTCCTATTACGTAATACAATCGTTCCGAATTTCATATAAATTCATTGTTAGATTTAAAAGATATTCTTCATTAAGATTAAAATAAACACAATAACAAGTTGTCTGAATTGATGATTAAGTTCTTCCGCAGCAACCCATCATGATTTTCACGTGATGAGATAATGTAGCACAACCGATTGACTCGATTAGAAAGGACAGATGAATTGAAAGATTGATAAATTGATAACCAAAATTTTCTCTCCTTTTTTTTTTTTTTTACCAAAAAAAAAAAACGATAAAATAAGAAAATAAATTTTGCGCAAACAATCGTAATGGCCTTTTCCTGGAAAGCCGCTGGTATTAGGTATGTGAGAAATTTTCTAAAACGAATCCTTAAAATAGGCTGACTTATTTTCTCGTCATAGTTACCTCAAATATACCCAGATCTGTGCTCGTGCGGTTCGAAATGCACTTAAAGACGAACAGCGGTTGATAGCACAAAGACGGGACGAGCAAGGAATCAAATTCGCTAAATGGGATGGTGGTAAACAGGGAGAGTTGGTATGTATTTTTTTTTTGTTTTTAACTATTTATATATTTCATATGTTGAAAATAAATGGAAAGAGGGAAAATTTCGAATTTAAAAATTTTTTTTTTTATTTGATTTAGAAACTAATTAATCCTCAACAGTGATTTGAAATTAAATTTGTAATTCTACGGTCCAAATAACCGGAGCATCAGTTTCAATTGTTATAATGTCATTTATCAAAACATTTGAAGTGCTAATCATATCCCCGAATGCTGATGTAAAATTCGCTAAAGAAAAAGAAAAAAGAGTAATATAGGTTATTACGAAAATAGATCATACTATAAAATTAATAAAATATTTTATTTATAAATGATACGCACTCATGTTCCATTTCAACCCAGTTGTCGTCAAAGTAGCTCTTTGAACACCAATTGGCAAAATTCCGCAAGTTGGTCCTTCTATCTTTCTATCACATAAAATATTATGTTTCCCCTAATGATAATGAAATCTTTATGAAAATCCTCTTATCAACCAAAAAAAAAACCCCCCCAACTTTTTAATATTTCTTACCTTTTTAAGCAAAAAACTCATATTTTTATCGGATACGAGAAAAATTTTCCTTTCATCTCTAAGTTTATATAGATAATGAATGTTTGACATTATCTGATCCAATCTGCCTCCAGAAGATCCAATTGCCAACACATCGTACTTTGAGAAATTTTCCTCTTCCTTGATACGAACAAGATTAATGCATTTCATGAAGTCTGTAGATTCTTGTTCAGGTTCACATTGGATTTCTGTACCTTTAGAATGATAATAGCTTCGAACGTCATCCCTCAACGAATCCAAATCACCTCTAATATAATTAGGAATATATTCATCTTTAAACGCATCGTACACATGATTCGCACCACCATCCGCACAAATTTTTATATCGGCTATTTTATTTATAATGAACAATGATAAATTTTTTTTTTTTACTTTAAAATGAATCTTAAAGGAATGTTCTATCGTATTAACGTACCGTTTTCCCACAATGTTTTAAAGATATTTCGACGTAAAATTGGTTGATTTAGTATGATGATAATATATGGAGCTCTTTTACCTTTTTTACTTAGAAATTCAGAGATTTTCCAATCAAAAGTTGCCTCGTTTGTAGTCGTCATAATTTTTTTAGAAAAAAAGGAAGGGAGGGGAAATCTGATCTTCATAATGATTTGTTTACTTATTCGGAAATTGTTAAAAAAACCTCCAACAAATGTATACCTGCTTTACCCTGCAATTAACAAATAAATTAAAACAAATTACATAATAATTAATAATAATTGTCGTCGACTCGATGCTTTTAACCAAACATGTTGATCATATGATTTACATTCTCGGAAACGGGGCTTAAGTACATTCCACCAATCATAATAGGTCAAGTATTCTCTTTATTTTTAATTAGTGATTTTAGATTTCAAAGGGTCTTGACTTTCTCAATTTTGATTCATTTTTTTTTTCCTTCTTCCTCTATAAAACAAAGTATTTACACCGAAAATGGCGAATACAGTCTCTTACAATTTAAGAAGTCCCGGTAAATATAGATTTATATTTTAAATTTTGTTCTTGACCTAAAATTACAGGGTTTAAGTTTTATTATTTTAAAACACTTCTTGAATCATGACTTACACATTCTAATTTCTCCAACTTATTTATAGCCGTTAAGAGGCTTTTGCAAGAAGCTCGCGAATTACAACAAGATAAATGTAGCGATTATAATGCTCAACCCCTTGAGGTAAGTTGCGATGAGAATTCTTATTCGGCCAACATAGAAATGTCTATTAATTTTTTGTTTTAAAAAAAAACAAATTAGGATAACCTTTTTGAATGGCATTTTGTTATCCGTGGACCCGATGGTACTGAATTTGAAGGCGGAAGATATCATGGACGTATTCTCTTACCATCGGAATATCCATTCAAACCACCAAATCTTATGCTGATGACTCCAAATGGACGATTTGAACTTAACAAAAAAATTTGTTTGAGTATTACCGGATATCATCCGGAATATTGGCTACCGGCTTGGGGAATCCGCACCGTCCTATTAGGATTACTTGGATTTATGACGACGAAATCTAATGGAGCGATTGGTGGGATCGATTATTCTGAATCGGAGAGAAAGATTTTAGCGCAGAGGTCCAGGAATTGGAAATGTATCACATGTGACTTGACCAATATCGAGACTCTGCCAGATGACAATAATAAAAGTGTAGTGAATAACGATTCAGATGTACCTCAATTTTCCTTTGTATATGAAGAACAAAAGAAGCCAACTCAAGACAACTCCAGCAAAAATGGTAATTCATCACATTCGCAGCCAGAAATAATTAACTCGGAAGATACCCCTTCATCTAATGATCAACCACATCAACCACATCAACAACCAGATCAACCATCATCACATCAACCACATCAACAACCATCACAACAACTACTGCAACAACAACAACAACAACAAAACGAAACCACTCCAACACCTCCGATATCTGCTTACGTTATTGATGCCATGATCGTTATATTGGTTTCAATAGTGATCGCTTTACTGGCAAAGAAATTATCATAAAAATTCGGTATGAATCCCGCGTTAATCCCTTGACCGTGAAATTATGAACTTGGCCAAAGTTTACGAATTTTATGAATTCCTCTGAAAAAATCATGTGATTAGTCATCAATTAATTTATGTATTTATTCTCTCTTATTGTACTCCACAAATAAATAAATTTATTATGTATTATTATTATTTATTGGACGTAACGTATAATCACATGTAGCGCATGTGTTCAGTATTCGTTAATCGTGCAAGTTGCTTGAATCCACGGAATTTACATGAAATTTCATACAATTTCTGGTCATGAAAATCTTTTTTTTTTTTTGCGATCAATATGATCTTTTTTTTTTTTTTTTTTTTTTTTTTCCTGTTGATAGATTAACATCTTACTTTCTAACCTTTTCTCAAAATCACTTACTCTAAAAGTTATCGTAACGTGTAATCCTGATCAATTTAATTGGTTGTCTTATATAAATCCATTTCCAATCGGATAAAATTTTTTTTTTTCACAAAGGATCTAATAAATATCATCAATTAGTAAAAGTAATGAATGAAAAGTTGATATTCCCGAAAGTGCAGAGAACGTAACTTCCAAGATTCTATACATTTCGGCGTAAATTTATAGGCACGATTCACCAAACTCAAAAAAAAAAAAAAAAATAATAATAATAATTTTAAAAATAATAAAAATTCGCGGTGTGTTGCGGTAACATAATTACACATCAACAAATTTTTTTTACTCAAAGACGGTTATGTATGGTTATTTCTGTAATTATTTTTTTATTATCCTTCAAGATTTACATCTTCGAAACTAATGATCGAATTCAAGAAGGGCCAAGCATGCGCATGATATCCTGATATCATTCGTTCATTTAAATAACCTTAAACTAATTTCTGTCGTGATTTAATTGTATATTCGCTATATGCCGTAAGATTCATAGTCTTAATGTCGTGCTTATAAATTAATAAGGGGTCATTTAAAGTTTTAAAAGCAAAAAAAAAAAATTTTTTTTTTTTAAACCAATAAATAAATAACGTGAGGGTTGTAAACATCGTTATCTGTTTGTACAGATTTTCTGGTGTGCTTAAACAAAGGTACATTTGTACGTGCATTAACGTAAATAAATAATTTATTTATATAAACGATTTCGACATCTGTTTCAATGATTCTCAATAAACTTTAATTACTTTAATTGGAAAATTAGGGTATCAATTTGCTCCGAAAGATAAGATAACGATTGATCTGATATGATATATTTGACGTTTGTAATGCCAATTGAACATGCGTGTATTTTTTTTTTTTTTTTGTTTTGATAAACAAGCATAGCATGTATATTCAATATTTGGGCGTTGGTTGGTTCTATCTATTAAATATGTGACATAATGATAATAAAAAAAAAAAAAATAGTCTAAAAAGAATGTTCATGATTACTTTAAATCATAATTGTTAATGATTTTCATGAAATCTAACAAAGCCCGAGTAAAAATCACGCAAAGATAACAAAATTTTTCCATATTCATCGAAAAAGATTGGTACAATTAATGAATGAAAAAAAAAAACAAACAAATCCCAACCATTATTTTGATATTTACATAATACCGTAATTCCCTCGTTATCTTATCATGTTGCATGAATCAATTTTTGTACTCCTTGATAAGATTTTGTTGCAGATGAATTTGGCATAGTACGTCAGGATGCATCAACTTTAAGATAACGAGGAAACACCAGAGGATTTTTGCTTTTTATGAACTCATCCAACCACCTACACGTGAATGAAAATAAATTTTATAGTTCACTGCATTTCGGCATTTGGCGACATTGAGCATTTAACGAGAAAAAGAATACGCCTTTTGCCCTGAGTTTAGTTAGCCCCAACCTAGGCCTGCGGTATCACATTAATACGATTACCACGTTTGGGGGATATGTGACATCCACGGTGATATTATGAGGGGACGGATTATCCCATCCCGATGTATAAATAACTTTTTGTAAATGACACATTACACAAGTACCTTTCACCTTAGAATCATGGTTAATCCTTGTAACTTTATATGACAGCTGAATTGGAACATCCGATACCCAAACCCTTGTGAGTTTTGCAAATAAGAATACAAAAATATCAAATTTATTTTTTTTTTCATTTCATGCAGGAATTTCCGTGCGTGGCAATAACTTGTTATTATTTTATTTTATTTTTTTTTTTTTACATTCCATGCATTCTACTTTGGTATATTGTGTTCTTATGTTACGTGCACAATCATTCTTTGTCTCGTCATTTTTTTCAATAAAAGAAAAAAAAATGTTGAGAATAACTAGCCAGATTTGGAGAAATTAAGTGTATTATTAATGGGTAGCACCGACCTTTTTTTTTAAACAGGTTTTTTAAAAATTAAAAATTCATGAAGGTAAATCCGCAGCCATTGAATGGATATCGTGCACATCAAATCGTCATTTGAAGGAGGATGAAACATTTTCAATTTTTTTTTTTATACTTTTTTCTGAATGAACATCACGTCAATTTTTAAAAAAAAAATTGCGCGCGACGGACAAAGTGTTGACACATCATGTATTATTCAAAAATTTGCTAATGACGAACGTGCTTGTTTGTTTCATGCAGTGTTCAAATAGACGCACAATATTAAGTGAAACGCACCGGCCTCAATCATTTAATATTTCTATTTTCAGACGTGGAATAATTTTTGGTTTTTTTTTACCCCAACGTGATTTTCTTTTTTTTTCTTTGTGTTCAGATAAATTCTAAAATGGAAGGTCGAGAAGAAAAAAAATTTTTTTTTTTTCCTTCAGAAAGAAAGGCGCACTATATCTTTCGGCTTATTGCTTTTTTTTTTTTTTTAAAAAAAAACTTTATTTTTTCTGTCACATTGTTGAAAAATGTAACAAACGCGTTGTATTTCCAAATTTCGTTTTTGGTAGGTGGATTTGTTATTAAAGAATTCACAAAAGTCAAGTCAATCGATACATGAGGTGTTTTTCTGTGGTGTAACTTTCCATTTCCATTTGCATTCCAGTGTTTAACGTTGAATGTTGAACAAGAAAAAAAAAAGGAAGGTAAAAGATATAGAAAAAAATTTTTTTTTTTTTTTTTTTTTCGAGGATGAATTCTTTATTTATTTTCAAAAGCTTAAAATTGGCGCACCCTTGTTTACTTTTGCACATCGATTAAGGTTTTTTTTTTTTTTTTTTTTTTTTTTTTTTTTTTTCCTTATCATTCATGAAGTTTATCTCAATTAGTTAAAAAGAATAATAATAAAAATTTGGTTTATTTTTAACAAGAATGGTTACATGAATTTTTTTTCTGTGGTATGCAACGATCGTTATTCCAGTATTCAACCAAGAATTTAAATTAAAAAATTAGACCGTGAATACAGGCGTATTACCCTTTGTTTCATTTCGCCCCGCTTTTAGGTAGTTTGTTGAACTTGTTTTCTGCGGTAAGCGCCCCTCCTTTGTTTCATGAAAAAAAAAAATTTAAAAAAAAAAATTATCCCTATTATTTTTTTTGGAAAAACGCCGTCTTCTATTCATGTTACAAAATGTTATCATAAATTAAATGTTTGGGTGGTGCAGTGATATACGGCATGGAAAGAATGGAAATGATACCCCCCTGCCCTTTTATATCGAATTTTTTTTATTGGAATTAAAATTACGGATTAATGTTTGGTAGAGGATTTCTCTGAAGTTTCTCCGCAATTTCTTTTTTGTGTGATTACATTTATTTGTCATACCGATTATACTGGTTTGTTTTCACGGAATTCCATGGCTATTCCCGAGGGCAATTTAAATTTATCGAAAGGATTATTATTTCAAAAAAAAAAAAAAAAAAAAAAATCGGCTTAGCAAATCCCGTTGAAAAAGAGAAAGGAAAGGAAAAAAAGGTAAGCCAAGAAGTTACATGTTTACAGGTAAATAAACAAATTTCGATGCGATATTCATTCAATGTAACCTACAATTAAATAAAAATAAAAATAAAAAAAAAAATTTAATTAATAAATTTAATTAAATTTTTTTTTATCTTTTCCAAGGAGAATTTAAAAACAATAGTAAACAAAATTGTGTTCAAAAAATACTCCTCATATCATGTCGTGCGACAGCTGAATCGGGAAGAAACGGCATTCTAAAGGAAAAATAAGGTTAGTTTAGGTAGGAAATTTGTTATCTTATCTTTCTGCGTCGCACAGGGATTAAAGAAGGAAGGATTCTATGAACCTTTTGGTTCTTTAAAATTATTCTAGGTAACAAAAAAAATTATATCATCAATTGGATTATGACAGCGAAAATCCTTCCGCAAAAGGCTTATCAAAAGAATCGCATTGCATGACTATTATCGCGGCTTAAGTAACATTCCTTTCTTTCACACCTTAATTTATTTCGAGTCTGTGTGGCCACCAACCCATTATGAATAATTCAAGCTTTGGATTGAAAGTCTAGGTTTTCTTTTTTCTGTGTTGCAGCATTCTCTGGTTTATTTTCCTTTTTTCCTTGGAACATGTTCTAGTTTTAAATAAAAGGAGAATCCTCTGTTTTTATCCTTTCAATAAAAATTTTTACATTAATAATTTTTTATATTGTGATGGTTCAGAATTCAAGTAATATAAAAATTTTTTTCTTTGTTTGGTTCAGTGGAGAATGGCGAGTTGAGTATTATTAGCTTGAATCAGTCGATAACATTTTTTTTTTTCCGAAACCAAAAAGAGTCAAATTGCGTGAGAAGCCCAAAATTAACCTTCTACTTTAATAAGCTATTTATAATTTATATTAACTTTCATCCGAATCATAAATCATAGACAAAACAAGGTCGATTTCCTTCCCCACAACGAAAAAGCTGTTTATTATCTAACAATAATATCATGTATTTTTTTTATTTTTATTTTTTTTTTTATTATTTTTTTTTTTTTTTTTTTTTGCTGTATGCAACATGTGCAAATGACACCTTCCTTGCTCCGTGGAAAAAAAAATTTTTTTTTTTCAATATACACCATTTATTTCAAATATCCCACAATCACACAAAAAAAAAAAAAAAAAAAATTTCACTATTGTTTTGTTATATCACAAAGAGATCCAATTTGATTGGTCACGATAGAATAATTTATTAAATTAATTTTTTTTTTATTTATTCATTATGTTTTTTTTTCGATAGAGAAAAAAAGATTTCCTATTATAAGCCACCCCTTTCAATCATTTTGATAGTCTTACCAAACTAGTAGTTTACAGTATGTGTTCCCGAATAAGTCCGTTGAAACCCAGAAAGACTTTGTATTACAAAAAGTTGATATATAAGTTCGTACTTGAAGCTGCTTTCAAAGCTTCCTCCTCAGCCTGGAACTAAAAAAAAAAAAAAAAATTCGGCTTTAGCAAAAGAGTAAGTAGAAACTACCTACTAGAATACAATTATTTTTTTCTTTTCCTAAAGACGAAAAAAAAAAAAAAAAAATTATATAAAAAAAAAAAGAAACAAATCGTCGTTTTTATTATTTTTTTTTTTTTATTCAAAAAAAGAAAAAGAAAAATATATATATAAATTTATTTTTTCCAGAAAAAAAATTTTTTTTTTCTCCCAAAAAAAAAAAGTTTTATAATTCCTTTTTTGAAAACCACTTCTTTTGCGGCTACATTTATTTATCTACTTATTAAATAGAACAGTTATGGTTCTTATTTAAAATCCTCTTAGACTCGAGATATATATATACATTTTAATTATTTAAGAGACTCGTCTCAAAAGCCTTTTAATTATTTAATTATTTTATTTACTTGATAATGAACTACTTTTATATGCACAACGGACGACACGTTGGAACCGACGTTGATTGAACATTTGTCAAAAAAAAATTTTTATTTCACTTCCAAATATTTTGTTGTATTATAACAAAAAATTTGCTTTACACCACAACCACAATTATTAATCATCGCGAGAAAAGAAAAATAGCTTTCGCGACGACATCAATACAATTTATTTGCATCAAAATAGTAGATCCTAAAATTTTTATTTCATTAACTAGCATAGCCACATAGTTTTTTTTTTTTTTTTTTTTTTTTTTCTCTCATAGTCAGCATTTGTGTATTTAAAAAAAAAAATTTTTTTTCGCAATTTGCCTAAAAAAAGCATCCTAATTTCCTTTTCTTTTTTTGTTCAACAATCAAATCACTTATTTTCCCACATAACTATCCAATCGCATCATCAATTCAACCATATCTACCAACAATGGGTCCAAATAATATTATGGTGAATAGCGCTTTTTTCTTCGCACCACATCTTTCAGGCGCCTACGAAACAGTTCCAGAGTCGCCCGATCACAAGGTTTTTCAGGTGCATATCCCTAACTATCAGATGTTGAACTCATCTATCGTTGAGTCTATGCCAGATAACGATATCATGTCGTCTCTTGCGCTTACGAACGGAATGAACGAAGAAAAAACTTTTCAACAGTGGTTAGCAGCTACAAACAATTCTTTAACTGCTCCTGTAATGCAACAACTCCAGAGTCCACTTGATGAAGAATCTTTTATGATGGATGAAGCTCTCTTTTCATCTTCTGATGTGATGTTAAGTAGTCCAACAGAAGAAAAGCCTTGTTTAGACTCCCCAGTAGACTCAAATTTTGGAGAGAACGACAGTCCAAAGATGTTGAGTGGTACTTTTGATGACAGCATCCTTTTAGATGACGCTTTACATTCTTCTTTGGGTTTCTTTTCTGAATCCGGTTTTCCTCCCTTAGCTGATGCTAGCGCCTTGGCAATGGCCATGCAATGTCATTCAACTTCTTCCCCTCGCAATAGGAAGATTAAACATGAAGATTTTGAAACTTATATAAAGCTCGAACAACCTGACAATGAACAACAATTATCACAATCATCAAGCTGTAAGTATTTATAAAATAAACCCATCTGCTTTGCAGGATTCCTCGTTAAACGTAATTTGTTTATTTAGTTTTTCCTTTTCTTTTTTTCTTTTTCTTTTTCTTGTCTCCCCTTTCTTTATATTGTTTTTTTTTCAATTCAGGCGGTACTTCACGTCATGAATCAGACGCATCTCCTGTTAATACAACATCGACTCATACTTCACCTTTTTCTACAGCACCTCCTTCACCAATTCAACAACAGACAAACACGGCATCATCAACATCGACAACGGTTGTCTCCCCTTCGGCTGTAAATCCTCTACCTTCATCGCCTCAAAAATCAAAATCAACGACGACAAAGAAACATACCAGCTCAAAACCTCCTCGTAATCTTGAATGTTACAATTGCGGTGTTAACAAGACACCCCTTTGGCGTCGAACTCCCGACAGAATGCATTCCTTATGCAACGCATGCGGTTTATACTACAAACAATATAATACCCATCGTCCTTTACATATCAGAAATAAGCCAAGTTCTAATGCCGGACCTTATACGCTTCCAGCCTCAAGGAAAAACACAGCATCGAGTACATCGAGTGAGGTTTCAGTTCAACAAGTTGTTCAACCGCAGCCACAGCCCCAACATCAGCCTCAAGTTCAACCCCAACCCCAACATCATCAACAGGTTGTTTCGAATGTCGTCCCCACAGCGAATGAAGCACCCATTCGTTGCGTCAACTGCGCTCAAACTCAGACACCATTATGGCGAAAGAACGAGAAGGGTCAACCTATTTGTAATGCTTGTGGACTATATGCAAAGTTGCATAACAGGGATCGTCCTGTCGCGATGCGAAAGGCAAAGATTCAACGTCGCCGACGGGATTGGGGGGCCGCCAATGGGAATCCAAACGGTAGCCTTGATGGTTCTTCGGATGGTTCATGCGAATCTAATCCTCAGAGCCCAACTTCTCCTCAACAACCACATCTTACTATCCAAACCCTTTTACCAGGACAACGTCCCATTATGCCCATGATGATCCCTCAATCACAGCTCGTGACCTCCCCAGTTTCAATGGTGCCGCAGTCTCAGCCCACATATACCGTCCCTTACATGCCTCCACAATTCGATTTTGATGATTCTCGATTTAAAGCATTAGTTGGAAAAATGTCGCGAAAACAAGTTGAGGGATTTCTAGGCGTTTTGGAGCGAAGGTGCGACATCTTGAAACAGGTTTTGACCGAAGAACATGATTGTTGAATCGTATGATTAACAATAACAATAACAAAAACAACTATCCCCCAAAAAAAGAAAAAAACCAAAACAAAAACAAACAAAAAAAAAAAAAGTAGAACAAGGTGTAGATATATATATGTAAATGTCTTTAGATATTTCTTTTTTTTTTTTTTTTTTCTTTCAGAGCATTTTTCATGAACAATTTTACTTTTTTTATTTCATGATTTTTTTTTTTTTGTTCTTTTTTTTTTTCCTCTATTATTATTATTATTATTATTATTACAAATTATTCATTAGTTTGGAGTTTAACGATATATTTCCTTCGTTTTTTTTATATACAAAATATATATGAAAGTTTCAAATGAATTTAAGATTTAAAGATTTATACGCTGTATAGCAAATTATTATTTTTTTTTTCTTTTAAAAAAAACTTTTGTATGTCTTTATCTTATTATAAATATATTACTTGCATTTTTTTTTTCCCTCCCTTTTTTGACTTGTAAATTTCTTTTTTTCTTTTCTTTTCTTTTTTATCAAATATATCAACTTATGCTCAAGTAACCATCTCTCAATTGATTGAGAAATGGTTTGCGAGCGTTTTGAATTCACGTTTTCTTCTAGTTCCTTCTCTTGCATGTAGTTATTCTTGTTTATTTCAGTATATTTTCAAAATTAAAATCATTTTTTTCTTTCTTCTCTCCCACAACCCATAACATCATCTTTTACTCGTTGATGTAAATTTCAATCAAAAAAAAAAATTACTATAAAAAAATATAAATATAATTCTCAAAAAAAAAAAAAAAAAAAAATGAAAATGTTTTTTAAATAATTATTTTTATTTTTTTAAATTGTTTTTCGAATATTTCGAATAAAATTGTACACTATTTTTTTTACTCTTTAACAATTGGACTTCAGATATTTTTATTTTGTTTAAATATGATCTGTAAAAAAAAAATTTCATATATGTTTCGCGTGGTAGTTATTGTGATATTCCATGTGATATAAAAGATAATGATGAAATCTGTGAATCACAGGAAATCGTCCCTGCGTAAAATGAGGATCACTACCTTGCATAAAAAAGTCTGCCAAGGCGATCTCTACGATCTTATATTTATGAGGTCAGATTGGTCCGGTGACCGGTAATTATCCTTTGTTAAGGAACTTTATTCCGAAGATTAAAAATGTTTTTGTCAACAAATTTGCTTATTCTATGAATTCCTAATAATAATTTTCAATCCGGCTTTCTTTTTAACATAAATAATGCTCTAATATAGCTGATTTTAATGAATATTCTTATGTAAGAAAATCAGAATATGATATAAGCTTATAGTGTAACATTAACTACCTTTATGGTTAAATTAAAAAGCAGAGAATCTAATATCATCATAATAGTAGTTATGAATAATCATTTGATTTGATCATATTACAGATCCCAATTAAGTGTTTTTTAAACATCATCTTTAATATCATATTCAGTTTACAGCAAAATAATTATTAAGATATGTAATAGTAATATATAAATAATTCTAATTAAGAGATTTCAATTAACACTATTAAATTTATTTTCTAATATTTTTAATCATTCAAATTAAACAAAATTTTAATATATAATAAATAAATATTATATTTAAATTTAAGTTAATTTGAATTACTAAATGTTAAATATTTTTAATATATAATTAATACAAATAATATAAAATCGTTATAGAAAAAAAATTGCTAAAAAAAAAATAATAAAAAATAAATTAATGTTAAATTATATTTTAACCTAAAAAATTATATTTGAAATATGGTGCTAGAAGTCTTAACTCAATAATGTTTCAAAATTTTTTGTGGATTTTATATCACGTGATTAGTAATTGACCAATGAAATATAAGATATTAATCTTTTTTTTTGTGTATTATTTTAAAATTACAATAATTTGAGCTGACATTATGATTAATTACCATAATGCCAGCTCGAATTATCATAAATTTCAATCAATAATATATGTTTCAAATTCAGAAAGATCATATGAAAATTATCCAATTTTAAATGGCTATAACTTTTTATATAGAACTTATTTTAAAAAACTGACTGGTAATTTAATAGAGCTTATCTTAAAAAATAAAATTACCAGTTTATTTTTTTCTAAATTTATTTTTTAAAGAGATAAAAGATTTTTAAGTATTATATTTATATTGTTGAGTATAGACTTTCTGCACCATATAAAATAAAATTAATA
This sequence comes from Funneliformis caledonium, assembly GCA_910591825.1. Taxonomy (NCBI): domain Eukaryota; kingdom Fungi; phylum Glomeromycota; class Glomeromycetes; order Glomerales; family Glomeraceae; genus Funneliformis; species Funneliformis caledonium. The sequence goes on from CAJVPQ010000330.1 coordinate 21,310, forward strand.
TTTTTTTAATAGATTTTTATAAAAAATTTTATATATTATTAGAAAATAAAAACATTGTAAAGTTTAAAATGATCTTAACTAAAAAATATTTACCAAAGATTTAGTAACCAAAATAATTCACATATTATTCACTTATTATATATGTTAATATAAAATTCACATTAGTATTTAATTTATTAAAAATTTTATATAATTATAAAAATTAACCAGCATCAATTTAATTAAAATACTTTGTATAGACATATAGTTCTTTACTTTATTTTAAACTAAAATATTAAAAAAAATATATTAAAGTTTATTAAAATTTTATTTTATATTTATTACTTCATTAAAATTTGTTAAATAATATAAATATAATACTAAGGTAATAATTCTTAATAAAATATAAAAAAGTAATATAATTATTATATAAGTTTAATATATTTTTTATTAATTTATTTAAAAAATATTTTATATTTATTAAAAAATTATTTAAAATAATTTTATTTTAAATTAATTTTTAATAAAATTTCTTTAAAATTCATATTTATATATTAATTAAATCATATGTCTACTATTAAATCATAAAATTTTTATAAATTATATTAATTATTATAATGTTATTTAGGTATATAAATTAATTTATTTTTATAAAAAATTAAAATTTGTTTAAATAAATATATAAGTAGCAGTCAATATAAAAGAAAAAATCTAAATTTTGATAAAATTTTTTTTTATTGATTCACTTAACTGATCACAGTTATATTATATTCAAAATGAATTTAAAATAATTATTTATATCTAATTATCATAAAAATAAAATAAAATTTATTAAATTTATTATATTAAAATATATTTAATAATAGTATTTTAAAATTTTTAAATTAATAATTATTAATATTTTTATAATTTTTAATTTTTAAAATAATTATTTGTATAATATTATTCAGATATGCTTAATAATAAATTGATATAGCACAGATTTGTCTGCTAGACAATCTAAGGGATAATAATGTTTTTAAGCATAAATATAATGTAGATAAAAGTGTTAAATTACTTTAAATAAAGGTAATATTAAATGATTGTTAATATATTTTTTTAATTTATTAAAAGCTAATTGATAAGCTTCTTAAAACATTATAATAAACATTATTGAATTAACTTTTTTTTTCAAAAATTTGGTATATATCTTATTACTAAAAAGAGATTGAATACTATCAAATTATAATATAACCTTAAGATATGTTAAACATTGAACCACAAAAAAAGCAATAGATTTATTTCTAATTCTAAAAAATTTAAGATCATTTACAATACTATATAAATTAAATTTGTATATTTTTTCTTTATATAAATAAAGAATAAAAATTAACTTATTATTTTGCATTAAATGAAATAAACATAATTAAAGTTTCAAATGTAAAAATATATACTGAATTTTTAAAAATTGTTGCTAATTTTTAAACAGCTTTACTTTTCTTATTAATGATTTCTTCTTTAATATAAAATTTACATACACTAAGTGAAAATAAGTTTGCGAGATCAGTTTTTCGTAATTTATATGAAATCATATAATAAAATCAATTAATTTTAATACCAATTAAAGGCTCTGCTACTTATTTACATGTCCATTTATTATTATTACACGTATAAAATAAAAATAATTTAAATCAGAACGTATACATATATGTATTGTGATCTTTAACGTAAATTTGCAATCAACTAAAAAGCTGATCACAAAAATTAGCTTATTAATAATATAATAAGCATAAATATTGAACTTAGCATTATTGAATGAGCACAAATAATCAAATTATATAAGGCCAGACATAGAAATGCTGATATTTGCAAAATTATGAATTGATCAGATTCTACAGTTAGGACAACAATTAAACAATATAAAAATTCAGATGATTTGACAAGCAAAGAAAGAAGTGATCAGCCTCTATTACTTGATAATAATGATCGTAAAATTTTAAAAAAAATTGTTAATAAAAACAATAAAGTTTCAGCTGATATGATACAAAAAAATTTATAGCAAAAACTAGCCAAAATGTTTGTACTAAAACAATTTGAAAAAATTTGCATTAAATTAAATATAACTTATATTGAGTTGCAAAAAAACCACTTTTGAATGAAAATCAATGTCAAAAATGACTAGAATAGTACTTGAAAAGACAAAATTAGACAGTACAACAATAGAGAAACATCATATGAAGTGATGAATTAAAGTTTACTTTTTTTCGTAATAATGATCCTTATCAGGTTTAGCATAAACCAGATACCTATTTTGATATCGAAAACCTAAATCCATCTATTAAACATAGTGGTAGTGAAATCATGATTTGGGAATGGTTTTCAGCAAAGGATTGAGTCCTTTGGCAAGAATAGAAGGAACAATTAATCATCATGATTATATAAAAATTTTAAATGATAACTTTTTGCCATTTGTATTTTAAAGTTTCGCAATCGATCTTACAAATTTTAGCATAATAATGCATTCATTCACACAGCTAAAGATGTTAAAACATGGATTGCTGAAAAAAAAATTAAAATATTAACTGATTGACCTGCTCAATCTTCAGATTTGAATCCTATTAAACATTTTTGAGATCATCTTGATCATTTGTTGTGTAACTGTTCAGATCTTCCTAAAAATTTTGCAGATTTAGAAATACAACTTAAAGAAGAATGAAAAAAAATTTTACAAGAAACTTACTTAAAATTAATTGATAGTATACCTTAAAAAATAGAAGCATATATCACTAATAATGGTTGGCCAACTAGATATTAATATTTTTCTAAAAAAAATAATAATAAATGATTTTTTAAAAATTACGTAAACTTATTTCTACCTAGTGTAATTATAGTATATATTAGTTAATCTAAAAAATAAACTTAAATCATGAATTTTAATGGATTTTACAGGTAAAGGTAATAATATAATTAAATTTTAATTAGAAGGAATTGTAATAGAAGAAATAAAGGAATTTAAAAAAAGTCTATCTTCTTTTACAAATAGAATAATAAATAAAGAATTTTTTTATATTTGTTACAATTTTAATTAGAAATTTGAAACTCTTATAACTAATCTATATTTTTCTAACTAAGTTTAAAATATGAACTAAATAATAATTATGCTTTAATTTGAGAATTAATGGAGATAATATTTAAAAGATTTTTATTATATATGCTGTATTATCAAAAATAAAAAAAAAAGATTATTATGAGAAATATAACTAATTAAGCAATAATAGTACTATTAATAGTATCATCTAAAATTCTGATTTAACTAATTTAGTTTAATTACTAAAACTAAAAAATATATTAATAGTTAACTGATTACAAACATCTGTTGTTTCATTAATAATAATGAATATACACCTATTATATATTATTTCTTACATGATAGAAACCTTCATATTAAAAACAATTGTCAAATATTTTTCTCATAATAAAAAAGAGCCTACAATAGTTCCACTTAAAATATAATTAGTGATTTAATAATATATTAAATAATAAATTAAAAATAAAATAAATTTACATATCATTTTTACAAAATTCCAAAAAAAATATGTTTAATTTTTCAAGTGATATCATTTTTATAAAATTCCAAAAAAAATATGTTTAAGTTTATCTACTTTTTTAAGTGATATATCTACTTATCTAATACTTTTACTAAAGTAGTATTAAATAAAGATTTTATATTTATTTAACTTATTATTATTAGTATTGAAGTGCTTTAATAAGCTCTTATTTTATTTTTAACTTTGCATACAATTGTTTTATATTTGTCTGATTTTAAATATATATTTAATGTGGATTTTTTTTATAGTCTAAAACATTTTAACAAAATTCACAAAACAATTTTTACCCATCAACATAAAAATTCTTTTATGTTCTGAATTTTTAAGTCTATATTTAGTTACTAAAACTATTATAAAAAGAGATGGTAAAAAATGATAAATAATAATAAATATCTCATATTACAATCTTAATCTTTTTAATCTATAAATCTTAAACTAATCAAAATAAGAACTTTCAGTTATGTGACTTTTGGTTGATTTTAAAGTTTTTTACCAAAGGTTAGCCAAAATTCAATATAATTTAGTAAAAGCAATAAATATATTTAATTTAGAAATGATTAATAATATATACTTTATGTCTAATTTTATATTAAAATAATAAAATAAAACTTTACAAATCTTATTACTAAGTTAACAAATGTTAAGTTTTTATTAACAGAATTTATTACCAGATATTTTTTCGTATTTTTTCAATCTAAAATTTTATATATTACTGGTATTATAGATGCCTGCCGAAACCTTCTCAAAATAATTTCGTCATACCCTTTTCTATGTTTTTAATATAGTTTCGACAGTTTCAGCTTTCGTTATATCGAAAGGGTTTTGTCATATCCCTTATTATGATTTTAATATAGTTTTGTCTAAGTTTTGACTGTTATTAAGGGGTTTCGTCCCTTATCATTAACTGGTATAAATCAATCAAAAATGTTATGCATTAAAATAATGTAATCTTGTTTTTCAGATAATATTCAGTACTCTAAAGTTTGATATTACATGTGTTATCATTGTTAATTCTAAAATAATATCTAGAATCTATAGGTTGATATTACTGAATAAAGGCTAAATTAAACTTAAATTCTCCATTCAATAGACTAACCTTATAAATAAAAAAGTATTTAATTTTCTAAAATAGTAATCAATGTCATCTTGTGTTATAAATTTTGTCAAAATATATGAGTTTTTTACATGACGATAAGGTTGCTTATCTAAACTTATTTTAGATTTTACAAAATATCTAAACTATAATTTTATTAATTTTTTACTAAAATTTTAATATAGTCTTGTATTTTTATAAGCTTTGATATAATTTTACCTTTTTTAGAATTTTACAGATTTTTAATAAAATTTTAATAAAATTTTACTAAATTTTACTTTTTTCCATTTAGATAACTTGCAAAATTTCTAGGTTTTGTCTAACAACTTTATATGACAAGCTGATATATTTGATTTAAATTTTTAGAACTAATTTTACATCTACCAAACTAATTCATTTTAACAAAAATTACTATTAAATTCTTATAACCTTTTCTAAATAGTTTTCAAAACTCTATGTCATCATATGGAACCTTTGCAATAAAAAAGAGAAAACTGCTGGAAAAAATCAATTTTACTTTTATATGCTAAATATGATTTTTAGGTCAAAATATATTCAGATTTAGAACTAACTCATTTTTTATTTTTTTCAGCTATTTCTTTTCTATTGCAAAAGTCTTATATAGTATTCAATTAACAAATTGAGCATTAAATCTTATATCACTATATTTTTAGAGGTAAATCTTATTATTTTGTTAAAAACAGTTCACTTCCATTAATTGAAGATTGTTAAATATTCTAAAAATTCAATCAAAATTGCTCAATTTCATTAGAAAAAATTTGTTAACTTTAACAAGAATCTAATTGAAAGTCATTTATTGAGTAATTCCAGACCTTTTATTTTTTAACCAGAATTTATAATGCTATTAATTTAAATATTAGCTATTATTCGACATATAATCTCTGGTTCTATTTTTCTATGACTATTTGGTAGAAAGCCTAAAATGTTAAATTCTAATTATGCATTAGTTAAAAATAAGAATAGTTAAAAAAAAGTGAAAAAAAATAATTTACCTAATATGCCATTCATACTTTTAAAGCTAAAGTATCAGAATACATATAATAATTTAAAATTATATGTATAATCTTAAATAAAATAAAAGATGAAAATTTAAAGTAATTTTATCTTGTTCATTATGCATTTTAATTAACTTTACAATTTTAATCAATCTCTAATACAATTTTCTTATTGCATTAATTTCTAAAATATGATTTATAAAAATTTGCAAACTCTCACAAAATAGTAAAGAATGTTTTGATCATGTTCAGATAAGTGATTCTAAAGTATACTATATATTAAAAAAAAATATGTTATTGGTTTATAGTAAAGTTTAAAAATCCTTCATTATTATCAATTTTTTCAGGAATTCAGTCAAATCAGATGGAACTTGAAATTCATCTATCTTCTTTTGAATTATTTTAAGGGTTGCTTAATTTAATATTTCTTTATCAATCTAAAGTCTTTTTATTATTCACTTTGCAATACCTAGAAAAAAATAATATATAGGATTGATAGTAATAAACTTAATAGGATCAAAGTATGGTAATTATAATAATTTGGATCACCTTATTCTAATAATTTTTATAAATCATTTTTGTAAAGTATTAGAATTGAAATATTACTAACCAAATGCATTCATGTAATGTTCAGCTAAATTACGAGTGATAAACCATTCACTCATATTATCTATTTTAGCAAATTGTATTAATTATTTTCATTTTTTGCTCATTTTTTACATTAGTAGCATAAAACTAGCACTGAAATATAATCACATATTTTTTTACTGTAAGAATATTATACAAAATAAGTATTAAAGCTACATGAACATTCTTTTCATTTTAATACTCAAATGTTTTATTGAGTTTCACTCTAGTCTAAAATAACTTCAATTTATTAATAATTAAAGCTAAATAATAGTTGATTTGTATAAGCTTACTTTAGTAATATATTAAAATTAATAAATTTTCTCATTTAAAATACATATTCTGAACAAATTACATTAGTTTTAGCAAATAGCTTTGAAATAACCTTAAAATGACCTAATCATGTGATGATTTTACTATGAAATCTATTACGTGATCATATACAAAGTGACTTAGGTCACATTAAAAAAAGGGAAATGATCTTAAATTTTGTCAATATTGAATTACATATGATAATATATATTATGCCTGTGCTATAATTTGTTCTTTTGTAAGACTAAAATCAATTCTAGTTCTATATTAAACTGAGATTCAAATTAGTAACTTTTGGCTGAAAAAAATTAGAATTCTGGTCAGACATTTCTTTAAATGTTTTTACGCTTAACTATCATATATATTAATTAATATATCATCAAAATCTGACTGATTAGCCTAATATTCTTAAAATCAGATTAAAAATATAAAGTTGTTAACTGTTGACAAATTAAAAAAAATAGATAAATTAGTTTGATTTAATTTGAAATTTTATTTAATAATATTATCTGATAAGATAGTATTAGGTAATTAGATAATTTTGGATAGGTTTTAGACAGGTTTTAGATATTTTTTCTTAAGTCTAAAATCTTATCTAAAACTATTAAAATCTAAAAATATGTCTAAAACTTATCATTGTAATAAAATAAAAGATTCTAACACATTCGATGTTTAGTGAATTAGAAAATTTAACATATTGTCACTTTATAATGGTAAGAGTACTACCTTAATAAAAATCTTTCACTTCTTGTTTATTATATAGTTTGTGATATTTTGTATATATTACAAAACTATAAAATCTATCTTCTAATTTAAAAGCATTTTTTGCTAAATATAAAGTACTAGGAAAATTGTTAAAAGTAATATCACTAATTTCTTTTAATACCAATTTCATAAATTTTATTTGTAATTCAATTGCTGTTTTTAGAATATTGAATCTAATTTAAAATTTCATTAACTATAATATAATTTATAAAACTTGGTTGGATAAATTAACATTTAGTTTTTAGAATATTTTAAAAGAGAGATATAAGTAGTTTTAAAAAGTTTTAAAATATTATTTGTTAATTCATCTTCATTTACATTGTCATCTTTATTAGAAGAGTCATAGCCCTAATCCTCTTTAGTTATATTCTTCCTTATTATTAACTCTTATTTGAAGTTATCTCTGATCAAAAAATATCTTGATTTATATTTTTAAGATGCATACTCTTGCTAAACTTCATCAACTTCTTATTTGTTTAAAATATTTGATTGAAAAAATCTAGTGATATCAACATTTATCTGAGTTTAGAACTTTTCAAAACTTGATAAGATTCAGTGATATTGATATTTATCTAAGTTCTAAGATTTTCTTTAATTACTTTTAGCATCAAAATTTTCTCTAATAATTTATATCATACTTTTGTATAAGGCTTAACCAATATTTCTTTACAATTACTATAAAAATAGAATTCTTTATAATTTTTTAGTTGAATAATTAGTCAAATAATAACTCTAGTTATTAAGGTTTTTTTAAGTATAATGATCTTTTTTATACTATTTTATCAATATTAAATAATCAATAAATTGTAATAATAAAATTTCATTCAATTTTGAATTTTTACATAATTTCTATCAAGCTTTTTTTAAGTATCAATTAAATATTATACTAATTAATAAACTTTATGTAGAGTTTAATCAATTTTGTAAAGTTTTTTTAAGTATCAACTAAATATCATACTAATTATTAACTTTTGAAAACAATTAATTAAACTTTTTATAAGATCAATTAAACTCAATATTAAATTAGTATTATAAATCGTTTCTAATACAAAGCTTTTAAGAAGTTTTAATAGACAAATTATAACTATAAAAAGGACCCACTTCTTTAAAGTTTCTTCTGTATAAATACAATTTTATCATTTCGTACAAGAAAAAGAAAACTTTCTTACAAAAAAAAATAAAAATAAAAATAAATCTTTTTATCTTATCATATACTTCTTACAAATTTTAATAATGATAAAAAACTAATTTTTAGCTAAGTTTTTAAAATATATTTATATTAAAGCTTTCTAAAAAAATGCTCAAAAATAAGAAAAGTAAATTTGATATAGACCCTTTTAATTTTGTAATACCTTCTGATATCAAAGATGAATTAAGATCACAAAAAACTACTGCTACTCTATCTTTATAAAGAATTATATTATCATTAAATCGATTATAATAATAATTACTACTACTATTATAATATTCAGCTTTATAAGTATCATTGAATATTTTATCACAACATTCAGTCTCACAATCATCATTACAATTACCTTCACAATCATTATCAAAATAGCTTTTATAGTAATCAGATATACTATCACTTGCTAATCTTCAAATAAAAATTCTAAAGATTTGTTTGTTAAAGACATTATTAAATTAAAACTGAACTGAAATTGAAGTTTATTTGTTAGAAGAAGATAATGATTATTTTCATTAATTTTTTCTTAATTATATTTTGAATTTATATTTAATTTATCAAATTTAATGACAGAAAATATGAGATTAAATAAATAAGTCAAAGAATTGCAATAGCAATTAAACAAAGTTAATAATAAATTATAAGAATTGTAAGACTTAAATAAAATAATATTAATAATTAATGATGAATTCAGTAGAAAAAATCATAGTTTATATCCCAATAAAAAATTTGATATAAAAATTCCATAAAAATATTAAGTTTTATAATGTATAACTTTTATGGAAAATCAG
>CAJVPQ010000331.1:0-30631 GCA_910591825.1 Funneliformis caledonium
TTGATCTTCATAGAAGATCTACATGGCAATAAAATGGACTTAATATTCTACCAATTAAATCTATCTAAAATTTTACCTGTCACAACGTTGACTTTATAAAATAGTTTTCAATATAAAAGATATTACAAAGAAATATATATTGATGGACATAAAAGAGCTGATGTTGTGGAATATCATCATCAATTTCTTATTCAAATAGCAGAGTATATTTTTATTTTTTTTTTTGTAATACAAATTTATATATATAATAAATATTTATTTTTTAATTAGATATGAAAAAACTAATGCTACATTTTAAAGGAAATGATTTAGATGTTTGGATAAATCCTTCTCTAATGAAATGGAAAAACTTCATAATTTTGTTACTCATGATGAAATACTATTTATGCTAATGATGGTTGAAAATTTAGATAGAGTCCTGATATTGAACAGCCACTTAAAAAAGGATAAAAATGAGTAATTTATATTAGTGATTTTTATGTGAAACTATTGGAAGACTTAAACTTAATGAAAAACAAATAAAAACTGTTTAGCGAAAACTTTTTACATAAATTAAGAATAATGATATATTCTGAAAAAAATCATGATGGTTATTTGAATATTGAGCAGTTAATTAAATAAGTATATAATAATATATTATTTTATAAAGATATAATATATATTAATTAAATTTGTTTAATATATAGATTGTTAAAAAAGCTATTTCTATTTTTGAATTAACACATCTTGAAGCTATTGCTATATTTGCTTTTGATAATTCTTTTTCACATAATACTTATGCTCTAGATACACTTAATGCAAAAGCAATGAATGTAAATCCTAGTGAAAAACAACCAAAAATGTGTAATCAATATTTAATAAGTAAGTGTAATATATAATTTTTTCAAATAATTATTCAGATTCTAAATTACGAGAAAAACCAAAAGGTATGTGAGTAATACTTCAAGAAAAAGTATTATAAAATAAAAATTTAATTAGATTTTGCAAAAATGATACACCTGAAGAAAATATTATATGAAATATATTTTAGAACAACAAGAGGATTTTTATAATCAATATTGTTTACTTCATGAAATAATTGAAAATTTAGGTCATAAAGTTATTTTTTATCCTAAATTTCATTATGAATTCAATTTTATTAAAATTTATTAAAAAGATGCAAAATGATATACAAGAAGAAATTGTGATTACACTTGATAGGGATTGCAAAAAGTTATATCAGAAACATTAAATTCATTTCTTTAAAACAAATTTGAGGTTATGTACAAAAGTCTTTTAGATATATGAATGCTTATAGAAAAGGACTTAATGTAAAGCAAATAAAATATACAGTTAAAAAATATAAAAGATATCATATTATTTCTCAATCAATTTTGAAGAATTATTGTAATTTGTTAATTTAATAAAATACGAAATAATGATCACATGATTCATATATAAAATTTATAAATTTGACACTTTAAAATTACATGATTTTATATGTTTATATGTATTTTACAAATTTGGCACTAAAAAAAATTACCATGATTAGACGTTGTTAACGTTACTTTTTCCGTTGAATAAGTTAACTATAATTTGAAGTCAAGGAGATAATAGCTATGACTTAAATCCAATCAACTTGACACACTGTTTATTAGAGAGTTTATTTGGTTAACAAAAATAAATTATAAGTTTCATATTTGCAAAATGTTAAATGTATTTATTATTGTTATTAGTTGAATATTGAATACAATGTTAAGAACTTGTTGGAATTTCTCCTTTTTCCAAGGCATTTTCATGCCCTTTATATAGAAAAATTACAATTAAAGAAAATCTATGGTATTTATGATACTACTGACAATAATAACAGAACTAACAGATATGCTTATTATGTTAAATATGTTATAAATGATAATAATGATATAAATAATAGAAATATAATAAATAGTATAAGTGTCCTTTTTGGCAGATATGGCAGATTTAGCAGATATGTCATATTCGATAGGTCTGTTAGTTTCTGCCAATTTTAATTTCCTCCCCTAAATTTTGGTTTCTAAACTAAATCAACATGGCTTCTTCCATTAGAGATTGATAATTTTTCTTTTTCATTAAGCATATTTCAGGAAGACTTAAGTATCGAGTATGTTGAATTTATTCTGGTCCCAGAAATTTAAAAATGAAATAAGTTCGTATTGATGCAGTATAATAATACTTAGTTATCATATCTTTAAAGTAAGTATGTTGAGCTGGAGAAAAAGTTTCTTTTTCTAATAACTGTTCTAGATAAAAGGCATTTATTATCATTAATGTTCAGTCCTTAAGGATTGAGGCTCTCCTTAGCATATGATAAGTTATTTCAATCTTTCTTTTCAGCTTCATATTGTTTATATAAGAAGGTATAGTAGGAATAGGATTATTGGAGATTCTTCTTTTCAAATTACTTTTGAAATCTTCTAAGAACATAATAATAAAAAAAATAAAAATAAAAAAAAATAAAATAAATTATAAAGGAGATAGGTGAACTATATAACTATTTGGGGTTCCTAATTTTGTCAGTCGTAATATTATTTTAAAAGATCTTCATTAACAGGTGTTTGTAAAACTTTTCCATTCATTTCTTTTATTTTGTAAGATCCATTTAACAAAATTTTATGAATGTAATATGGTCCTTTCCATTTTAGTTCCAATTTTTCAGACCATTGCTTTTCTTTTACTGCATGGTAATACAAAACTTTGTCTCCTATTTTTAAATGAAGATCTTCTTTAGGTTATGATCATATCGATCTTTCTGATTTACTTGTGATTTTTTCACATGGTTTTTAGCTTTTCCCCTGATTTGTGGTAAATAATTCACTAAAGATTCTATATGTTAATTTAGAGTCACATTTTCTTCAATTGGTCCATCAAGGGGTAATCGTTCATCTCTTTCATATATTAAATAAAAGGGAGATATCTTAGTTGTTAATTGCTTAGAAGTTCGATATGTAAATAATGTGAGTGCAATTTGCAAATCCTAATTTGAAATTTCTTGGGTAGTTTTAGCTAAAGACTCACATAGAGTTCTATTAATCTTTTCACTAGACCATTAGTTTGAGAATGATAAGGAGTGAATAGGAGATGTTTTATCTTAAATTTATTTATTAATTCATCAATCATTTGGTTGTTAAAGTGGATTCCTCAATCAGTTAATATCTTCATTAGGCATCCATGTCTGCAAATAATTTCTTCATAAATAAATTAAACTACTTAAGAAGCGGTTGCTTCTAGTACAACCTTTGCCTCTGACCACTTAGTAAAATAATCAATGGCTACTATTATATGTTTATTTCCTTTGTCAGTTAGGGGTAGATGTCTTACAAAGTCAATTCTGATTTGATAGAAAGGTGCTTGTATTGCAATTGGATGTAAATCTTCATGTTTACTTGGTTTTCCTTTTCTTTGGCATTTGTCACAGCTTTTAATATATACATGAATATTTTTATACATTTGAGACTAATAATATCTTTTTCTAATTTTGTCGAATATAATATCAGTAACAAAATGTCCAGCTGTTGGATCATTATGCATCATGTATATAATAGCTTTCATTTCATAAGTTTTAATTACCCTTTATAGCTTTCTAGAGTTTCTTTTATCATTTCTATATAAATAATTATTTTGGATTATATAAGGTATACAAAAGTTTTTAAATTGTTTGATAGTTTTAGGAGTTATTAATTCTGTGAGAATAGTTTGTTATGTAAGATAAGAATAAATATGATTATATTAATTAATATCCATGATGGGCTGTATGTTATACTGCACACACTTTTGCTTTCACCTTAAGTAATGAAGGTAATAAATAATGTAAATAATAAATTTCAAAAAAAAATAGTAAGAAAAAAAAATCCTAATCTAATTCAGGAAACTCAGGTTGAATATATTTTAAAGGGGTGGGGTAAAAGGGAAGTCTTTGAAGTATTTTATATAATATTTGCATCTGAGTTTCTAATGATTGTGTTTTAACTTTTATTAGTTCATTCCACCATACTTGATTATCTAAGTATCTTGGATCTATGTCTGGTTGAATTTGACCTAATTTATATCTGATTATACATTCATGCTTAATAGTGTTATAAGGTAAATTTGTCTTACAGGCTTTACAGTATGTATGCAAGTGATGATTTTCTATATCGCATGAATAGTTATATCTAAATTCTCCATTATTTATAGGTTGCCCTGCTATCATTTGTTTGATTTTTATATTTATTTTATATATATCCTGCATTTCTTCAGGTGGGGATTGGTATCCTACAATGATAATTATTGGCTTAAACCAATCATCAAAAAGTTCATTCTCTAACATTTGGTCCTGACTATATAAGAGACTTGAAATGAACCATTCAGTCTCATTTTCATTATTTTCCTCAGAATAGGATGGATTGTCTGTAATATAGTTATTTTTGATAGAGGAATTATAACCAATTTCTACATCCGATTTAAAGTTTAGGAAAAATACTTCTGTTTTCTCTGGTATTCGTGATAGAGCATCGGCATTTGCATTAACTTTTCTAGGTCTATGTTCAATAGTGAACTCATATTGTTGTAGTTCCATTACCTATCTTGCTCTTCGACCTTTAGGTAATTTAGAAGTTTGTAACCATTTCAAAGTTGAATAATCGATTACAAGTACAAAAGGATTTATGCCTAAATAATATTAGAAGTGTCTTATGGCCCACACTACTGCTAGGCATTCTTGATCAGTTATGGCATAATTTTTTTCAGCTGAGTTCAATCTCCGACTTGTATAGGCAATAACATGTTTGAAAGAACAGCTTCTAGACCTATTCCAGATGTCTGTGTAGATGATAAAGGGTCTATTAAAATCGGGATAACTTAGAATTGGAGCTTTAATTAACATTTCCTTTAGTCTATCAAATGCTATTTGTTACTTATCTCCCTAAAGGAAGGGTTCATCTTTCTTTAATAAAGTAAGCATAGGTTGAGCAATCCTTGAAAAGTCTTTGATGAACTTTCGATAGTATGAAAATAATCTAAGAGTAGCACAGAGTTGTGTAAGGTTCATCAGTTTTGGAAAATTCTTGACTTTAATTATTTTTTCTGGGTTTGAACGAATTCCGTTTCGTCCTACTACATGTTCTAAGAAATGGATATTTGGTAAGCAGAAATAGCACTTCTTTAACTTAATTTTTAAGTTTGCATTCTAAATAGCTTTAAACACTTGGCATATATGGTCCATATGCATTTTGAAGCTTTCTTTTGAATAGATTATGATATCGTCTAAATATACAGTGACAAAATCTTTGAGAAAGTCTTGTAGGACTTTATTCATTAATCTTTAAAACGTTCCAGATATATAGCTTAGTCCAAAAGGCATTACTAAAAATTCGTATAGCCCGAAAGGTGTTATAAATGCTGTTTTCTTTATATCCGCTTCATCTATAGCTACTTGCCAGTATCCACTTGTCAGATCCAATATAGTAAACCATTGGGCAGCTCCAAAACTTTCTAATAGGTCATCGATTCAGAGTAAAGGATAAGCATCAGCTTTTGTAATCATGTTTAATTTACGATAGTCTATACAAATTCTCTTATTATTACCTTTCTTATCTACAATTACTACAAGCGAAGCCCAAGGGCTTGAGGATTTTTAGACTATCCCTGTTCTTCCATTTTAATTATTTCGTTCTTAAAGAATTCTTGGTTCTTTGAATTAGTTTGATATGAAGTTTGTGCGATAGACGCAGCATCGCCAGTTAGAATCTGATGTCTGATTAAATTCATTCTTCTGATCCTAGTTTGACTCTTAGCACAAATATCAGTATGGTCATTTAGAAGAGCTTGAAAGAGTCCTTGTTAATGATGATCAAGAGGTTCAGTTTGATTTATAGGTGTAGGTTCGATTTAGACAGTTTCAGCTAAAAATACGGCTGGATTTCTGTTGGCCTTTATCAAGTCGATATCATCATCATCTTCCATTTTGACTTTAGAACTTTCTGGAGAGTAGAAGTTTAACCATGGGTTAAATTCTAGCTCATCTTGGTCAGCTGAGTCTTCTTCAGAGAAATCAAAGAAATAAATCAACATTTTTTTGAGACATTCCTCTTCATATTCGTCTTTCAAAATTTCTTTCAATGCATCGTGAGTTACCACTTTCAAGGTTTTCATGAAGGTGATCAGGATCCGAATAATGGTTTGATCTTTCTTAATAGTCAAAGTGGATTTTTTCCAATCCATGTTGGCATTTGAATTTCAGAGCTAATCATTACCCAATATCAAGATTTCGTTCTTGGATTCTAGAACTTGAAAGGAAGTTGGAATTTTGATTCTTCCTATTACTACTGAAACATAATCTACAATTCCTAGAGAGTGAGTTCTAGCTCCATTGGCTGTTACTATGATCATTTTCGAGTCTTAATCAATTTTGTATCCTAATCTATTCAGTAAGGCTTTTGTAATAATACTCGTAGCTGCGCTGCTATCAATTATAGCAGTTTGAGCTTTTTTTCTGATTCATAGTGTACATTTAGCTGTGGAAGTAGGCTCGTCATCACTTTCGGCTAAATTAGCTTCCTTGAACTCTTTGGAAGCTTTTTCTCTGAATCTCCTTATGGCTTTAGCTAGAGTGGAATGATAATTTGGAATGGCGTGAGCAGCTTGTCCAACTGATAACCCATATAAAAGATTCTGAAGGTAAGTAGTGACATTGAATTCTGTTAATTGTTCAATTAGTGCTGGCATTAATCTTCTCTTTATACTCTTAGGGTTACTTAGAACTTCGATTTAAGTTAGAATGGGATTTGTCTGCGCGAATTCTTCTGCAAGATTTGGACTAGCAGTTGACTTAAAAAACCTTCTAAGGTTTTCTTTTCTTTGAGACTCCATGCATTTGATCCTTCAGTTTTTAGACGTTAGATTATCGGGTACAGTCTTGATCAAGTGTTCAAGTAAACTTCATACTCTTCATTTTCGTCCGTTTCATAGTCATAGTTGTCGTAATCTTCATTGAGATATTGATCGGCTAAATGAATTTCTCTAGTTTCGCTAAAATGAGGTCTATGATTATCTTGGCGATATCTTCGAGACTGGGTACAATTTCTCGCAATATGTCCTTAAGCATTGCAATTATAGCAAATAAAATCATTGGATCTAGTGTTCTAAAGTCAGTAAGTATTCGTATTAAGTCTGACACTCTGGAGCCTGTAAGTGGTTTCATTGAATCCATTTCTTCTTTTCGGAACCTGCGGTTGAGCTAATATTGCAGAAGATAAATTGGCATAATTTATGGTAAGTTATTCTAATTTCTTTGTGAGTTCATCTATTTCAATACTAACGACTGGAGTGAATTTTTGGGAAGCAAGAATAGAAGTAGAAGGGTTACACTTGTATTCTTTGGGGTTTTTTCAGTGGCAAAATTATAACCAATTTCAATGTTTCTTGCAACGTTTACTTTGACAACTGAGTCATTAGGGTTTTGTGTATATACCATTAGGGTATATGCCAGATTTAGTCCCATGAGGAACATTCGTTTCTATTGGGCATTATCAGTCAATCCTACCCTTTTTACTAACTTGCGAAACTTATTAGCATAAGAATCTACCAATTCATCTGAATGATGTCATAATGAAGTTAACTCCTGGTACCATTGATTTTTCTGGATTTCGTTGATAAACCAGGTGTTGAATATATCCACAAAATTGTTCCCATTATTGGTGGTTGTAGCCCAATTATCTCCCATGGTCACTGTATTTTCTTCAAACCAGTTAGCTGTGACTTCTTTTAAGTATCCTCCAGCTATAACCTTCTTCCTTGTAGCATCAATCCATCGGTTGATAGTGGCAGCTTTTTCAAAGGTAGTAAGCTATTCTACAGGATCTTCAGAATCAGTGTCATAAAAGTAATCAACCTTCACTGTCATTCGTTCAGTTTGTCTTAGCGCATTTAATTGAGCTCCATTTATTCAAAGATTCCTTTGAGAGCTTGTCTTATTTGATCACCTGTAGCTGCTGTCATTGCTTCTGGTGGTGGAGTAGTAATTGGGGTTGTTGATAAGCTAGTTGCTGAAGGTACTGGAGAGGCAATCAGTTGTCAAAGTAATTGTTAGTCTTTTTGGATCTGTATTAAATTCTGATTAAGAATTTCTATGTATACTTTTAATGAAATGGATTGATTGACAGGCTGTTGGAAATAATTTGTTTCGAAAGAAACACCTTGAACATACAAATATATCATGTCTGATAAAAAAGATATAGTCCTATATTGGAGACTAGAAAGCAACTGATAGATTATCTTGGTTAATCAGCTATTACGATATTCTGATACTGGGGTATTACTTAATTGTTCAAAGAGGTTGAAAGCAACAACTGATCTTGCAGTATAAGTTTTGGCTTAATATTTGTAATGAAACCAATTCCAAAAATTTTGAAAATTGTTTGAAAGTGTATTAAAGGAAGGGGTGGATAATACTAATTGCAAGTATAGTCTTTATTAAGGGGAATTTGAATAATGTCTCACAATATGTTCTACTGTATTTCTCTAGATTGTTTCAAAATTCATACATCTTGCTATTTTGTCAGCAGTTCATTATGTATGAAATTATCTCTGTTTCTCAATTCTCTTAACTTAAACTTTTATACACCTCGCTAAATCTGTTAGCAGTCTGTTATGTATAAAGTCAATAATATCTTGGCAGGAATCACCACTTGTTAACGTTACTTTTTTCGTCGAATAAGTTAACTATGATTTGAAGTCAGGGAGACAATAGCTATAACTTAAATTCAATCAACTTGACACGCTGTTTATTAGAAAGTTTATTTGATTAACAAGAATAAATTATAAGTCTTATGTTTGCAAAATGTTAAATGTGTTTATTATTATTATTATTTGAATATTGAATACAATGTTAAGAACTTGTTGGAATTTCTCCTTTTTTCAAGGCATTTTCATGCCCTTTATATAGAAAAATTACAATTAAAGAAAATCTATGGTATTTATGATACTACTGATAATAATAACAGAGCTAACAGATATACTAATTATGTTAAATATGATATAAATTATAATAATGATATAAATAATAGAAATATAATAAATAATATGTGTGTCCTATTTGGCAGATATGGCAGATTTGACAGGTCTGTCAGTTTCTGCCAGTTTCAACATTATGAGCCAATTGAAATATTTTTAGTCAAAGACATATGAATTATAATTTTATATATATCAAATAATATCAGAAGACTAAAATATTTTATTACAGAATTTAGAAACTAATTTTAGATCAACTCTTAAAATCTGAAATATTTAGAATTTGAAAATAGGGTTTTATTCACATCATAATCGTATTATTAGTAAATCAATAGCTAAAGGTTTAAGAGGAACTAAATCTATTAGTATAATATCAATATCACTATTTTTTTGCTTATTTTATTATTTATCTTATTACTGATTACTTAAATAAAGAAAACAACTTGAGTTAAAGGTATTTATAAAACTAAGAAATTAATATTTATAAGTGATTTTTGTTTTTGATAATATTTTTTTGACTTTAATTTTTTAATGAAATAATTAAAAGTAAGTTACAAAAAAAAAATAGAGATAAAATTCAATAGATTAATCAATATATTATAATAAAAGTAAGTGACAATTTGTTTTATTGTTATTTTTTTTTTATTATTTTTTATTTTTTTATCTAGAATGTTATTTTAGATTCAGATTATTAGTTCATCATAATGACATAGATAAGTAAAGATTGAATCTTTTTTTTATATTAATTAAAATTACTAATTCCCTTTTTTATTATTATTTTTATTATTATTTTTTATCCTTTAGGATATTTTTTTTTAGATTCAGATCAATCAGTTTATTATAGCAATATAAGTGAGTAGTAATAATTTGATCTTTTCTTTTTTTATTGATTGAGATTACTAATTTCTTTTTCTTTTTTTTATTATTATTTATTTTTTTTTATTCTTTAGGATGTTTTTTAGATTCAGACTGATTAGTTTATCATAGTAATACAAGTGAATAGTAATTTGATTCTTTTTTTACATTGATTGGATTGCTAATTCTCTTTTTTATTATTATTTTTTATTATATTTTAGGGTTTTTTTAGATTCAGATTAATCAGTTTATTATAATAATGTTGTTAACCCTACGTTTAGCTGTCAAACTTAGGTAACTATGACTTAATAATAGGGAGTAATATATGAGAAACTACTAAGTTACTGTGAAATAAGTCCTATCATAATCAACCTTAGGTTTATACTTTAGATGAGTAAATAACTTTAATAATTTGTAAACATGATAAACATAATTGACACGTTGAAGGATTTTTAATATGTATAGTTTAGAAAAAGATTCCTTTATTATAGAGATTTATATTCTTAGCAATTCTTAACCTTGGATTCTAAGTCTTGAACTCGAACTATTGAGTTTACACTATTATTTCTGCCCTTTTGCAAAGACAAATTTCTATCCTATTTATATAAAAATACAATTATAAGAAATTATTATCTAATGCTAAACTATTTTATAATGCTAAGATAAATAAAAAAGATAATTTATAATTTAATAATGATAATAATATAATAGATAATAATAATAAAATATAAGAATAAAATAAATAAAATAAAAAATGTTAACTAAGTTAAAAATGCTAATGATGTTAATAACATTGATTATTCGTCAATCTTTATAATGCAGTAGGATTGACTTCATATATTATCAACCTAGATATGTGATGATTTAATTCTCTTTTTATATTGATTGAAATTACTTATTCCTTCTTTTTTTTATTATTTATTTTTTCTATTTTTTAGGATCAATTTTTTAGATTTATATAAATCAGTTTATTATAACAATATAGATAAGTAATGATTTGATTCATTTTTATATTGATTAAGATTACTAATTTTCTTTTTTTATTACTATTTTCTTATTATTTTTTTTTACTTTTTAGATTCAAATTAGTTAGTTCATCATAGCGATGCAAATGAATAACTATTTAATCCTCTTTTTTTTATATTGATAAGAATTACTAATTTCTTCTTTTTTATTATTTATTATTTCTATCTTTTAGGATCAATTTTTTATATTTATATAAATCAGTTTATTATAATAATATAGATAAGTAATAATTTGATCCTTTTTTACATTGATTAAGATTACTAATTTTTTTTTTTTATTATTATTTTTTTATTAATTTTTTTTCTTTACTTTAAAGTAATCTTTTTAGATTTAAATTAGTTAGTTCATAATAGCAATGTAAATGAATAACTATTTAATCCTTTTATTTTGCATTAATTAGAATTACTAATTCTCTTTATTTATTATTATGTAAAAATATATTTGTATATTTTATTACATGTCTTATTTGTAAGACCCTTTTTTATTTTTTTAATAATAAATTATTTTATTAAATATTTTATAAATAAGATTTTTAAATGTAAAATTTAATTTAGAAAACTTTTACTTAATATATTAAAGATAGTTTTATAGATAAATTTTTAGTTATAAACAGTTTCTTGAAATTTTTTAAAAAAATTCTTATTTTATTATATAACTAATATTACATCTGATCTTAAAATTTGATTGGATAAAATTGTGTGTATTATAAATAAGATATATAACATAATGTTACAATTAGATTTATCTTATTATTATTATTTATTATTTTTTTTATCCTTTAAATAATTTTTAGGTTAAATTCAAATTTTGATTGAAGAAGTTAAATTGCAAATTTTTTTTATATTATTTCAAATTACTAATTGTTTTGCTTTTAATTTAATAAAATTAGTAATCAATTGTGCTTTATCTATTTCTTAAAAAGTTAGGAATAAATATATTTATATATATATATTTTTTTTTTAGTAAAAAAGGTGTTGATTAGCTATTTCTTTTTTTTATAATATTTAATTATATTATATAAACAAATTTTAATTTTTTAAGGCTAGACTAAAAATATATAATTTTTTTTTGTAAAAAATAATTTTTTTTAATATATAAAGAACTTCTGTTTTATTAAAACATTATAATATAATAGTATACAAAAATAGTATATTAAAATATTATAATAATATAATAAAATACAGAAATAATATAACAAAATACTATATTAGTATGATGAAATATAGTAAAATATTAGGAAATTTTTCTGAAGGATAAACCTTGATGAAGATCTATATTATGCATATTAATAATAATCAAACTCATTAAGTAATATCAATATAGATAAATTGTGATTAAATAATATAAAATATTTAATACTGTTAAATAATATTGTTAAATTACTTTATTGTTAGATAACTTTAAATTATCTGATAGTTAAATAGTATTAAATTATTTATTATTAACAACTTATTAAAATTAATTAATAAATTATACTAAAATCTAACACTAAAATCTATCTAAACTTCGCCTTAAATGTGAAGTAAAAAAAATATAAAATAAAAAATAAAGTTGTCTAATGAGATTTCTTTGAAATCCTATATAAATTATATTTAAATCCTATAAATAAAATAAAAGAAATATTAATAACTTTTCATTAAAAACTTCAAAAAATAAAATTTAGAAAGACTTACTTTTGAAATATACAAAATCTATAAATAAAATAAATAAAATATTAATAAATATTTTATAAAAAAAAAATAAATTTAAAGTTTTGTAACATTATGAAGCTTACACTTTTTAGTCCTTTGCAAATCCTGTATCTATAAAGAAACATTAATAAAAGTTTCATTAAGAAAAGTTTATTAACATTCTAATAGGACTGAAATTTATAGAAAAAAAGAAAATAAATATTAATAAATGTTTTATTAAAATTAAGTTACATAGTAGGTTGTTATAAAACTTACTTTTTATTCTCTCAAATTTACAGAAAGAAACATTGATAAATGTTTTACTAAAAAAAAGATAAAAATGAACATCAACTTTAAAAAAAAGAAATTTTAAACCTGATTCATTCTCTATAGTAGAGAATTTATTAAGTTATTATAATGAAAAAACTCTTACCATCTCAGATACCTTACTAGAGATAATAAAAATAATTCATTTCTATTACCTGTGACTGCTCGTATTGAAATATTATACAAAGAAACTGTGATAACAAAATTGATTCATATATATTTAAAATAATACTGTTAATTAATATTAGTTATCATTCTGACTTTATAAAAAAATAAAATGTTAACAATAAAATTTATTTAAATGTTTACCTTTCGTTCAAAGAGTTTTTAAAAAACCTATAAAAGATATCAAATAAAATATTAATTAGCATTTTATTAAAAGTACAATTAAAAAAAAAGAAAATATTACTTTTAAAAAAATTAATCAAGAAACCATCTAAAGATAAAATCCTAATATTACAAAAGAGAAAAAATAAAATAAACATTTTATTAAAAATAACTATTAAAAATGCTGTTCTGAAGTAAATGTGAACTTTTACTTTTTTAATGTTTCTTTTAAATTTTTTGAAATTTAAAAATATATGATCAAATATATTTTAAGCTATTTAAGCCTTGCTGTGACAGATAAAATTTTGGTAAATATAATTTTTTTGTATTGTCAATAAAATAAATATTATTATTAATAAATATATTTTTTAACTACTGAAATACAAACAAAAAAAATTGTATAAAGTTAACTAGCAGAAAACTTTTATAAACAAAAAATAAAATATTAATTATATTTCGTTAAATTTAATAATTATAACATTTTTGTATTTTTGAATTTACAAAAGAAATAAAATTAATAAAATATTTTGTTGATAAAAAAAAATATTTTTGAAAGACTTTTTAAATACTATCTATAAAAAAAAAGTTTTTTGAATTAATTATATAACTATATACTTTTTTAACTAATTAAACTGCAGTTGCAACTATGTCTTTACTAATATAATGTAATTAATATCTGATTAAGTTTTAAGATAAAAAATAAGAGCGAAAAATTGAAAAAAAAATAATATTTTGTAATAATTGATATGAAACATCATATAGTTAATTATTATGTAATCATTTGATTTATAAAAAAAAATTTAATATTTTCAAAAATAATCAATATCATTAATTATTAGTAATTAACTTGATGATAATTTTTGATATTTATCAATAATGTTTAATATATTATAGGTAATTTTTGTTATTTTTTGATTTGATATATTTTGTGTAATAAGATGTGATAAATAGTGATAAGGAGATAAATATCAATAATTATTTTCTAAAAAAATTTCCTGATGTATTATACAGTAATAATATTTTTTTAAAAATAGCATCAAAATATTTTAAAATTCTTTCCTTTTTTATATATTTAATGCAATAATCAGTGACAATATGAATATTAATTTTCTTTTAAGTCAATTCATTTACCTTTTTTATATTAGTCAATATTATTTTTTTTATTAACAAAAATGTATGTTTCGTTAATTTTCTTTTTCTTCAAAAATAATTTATTGTTTTAAATTTCTAAAATATAATTTATTAAATTTGTAGTTAAATAATCATTAATTTTTTTATAAATTTATTAAATTTATTTAGTTTACTATTTTACTAAATTAATTGCTATTTATTAGATATCTATTTTTTATATTATTAAAATTATTGTTATCATATGATATCACATTTAGAATACCCTATATAAATTAATCATCAATTATGTAATATCACATAAATCCAAAAAGGATATTTTATTCCCAGTAATTCAAGTTAGACTCTCAAATTAGTTACATAAGTTTTTATTTTTGGATATGTGTAATGTCATGTGTTTTACAAAAATTATATTTCTGTAATGAAACCATTTAAAATTATTATATATTTTTTTATTTTTAATTTGTTATCCTAAATGCCTTAGATTTTAAACTAACCAGTATTCAGATTTTAATAATCTTGGATCTGTTGGAATTCTCTTAATAAGGGGAATATAATGGTAGTAAATTCATATTTAAAGCATTGATATTAACTAAATTATTGTAAAAAAAGTTCATTTTATTATTATGTTAAATTAATTATTTATTATCATTATTACAATGCATAATGCATCAACTCCTTGAATAATTAGCTGTTAACATAGATAACGGGTACTTACTAGTATTATTAAAATTTACTATGATTCTAAGACGTATAGAGTTGTCCTAATTGTTCGAAATTACATTTAGTTACGTAATCTGATTAGTGACAAAATACTGGGTTTCTGCAAAGACATTTCAGATGCTCTACCGATTTTCATTACCTAGTTGATAACTTTTTTATCATTTTTTTAAAATATTTCATAATGACTTTCAAGTATTATTTTTTTTTTAAAAAACAAAAAGAAATTTGTGTGTCAAAGTGGAAAAAAATGATCCTTTAAGTTAATTTTAATTTAAATGCCATTTATAGAATAAAAAATTTTTTTCGAATCTTTACATTATGTATTATATTTATTATTTCTGTTTGTGTATTATAAGAAAACTACTTGATAATTTTGATGTCTTTAGCAAATGACATTGCTTCAATCATAATCCTATTATTTATTAGCTAGATGCACGCTCTATTTGCGAAAACCATTTATTACTTTTTCTCCATAACAGAAAAATAAAAAGTAAATATATAGACAGTTTGATATTAATATATTATCTACTATATTTGTAACTCGATTTTAATAGCAAATATTCCGTATATTGACATAGATTTAGGAACAATATTATATTTATATATGGTAGACAATATATTTTTCATTTAACATACAGATTATCTACTGAATCTATGCTAGAAATTTTTTTAAAACGTTCTCAGAATTTTTTAAGTCAAAACTGGACTTGCCTATATAGGACGATATTATTTCCAGTTTTTAATTCAAACGCAAATATTCGAAATACTTGATTTATTCACTTTAACGTTTGCTGAATATTAAACAGCCGCATGAACAAAAAAGGTTAATAAATCACGAAGAATAAATTTTCATATTTGATTTTACAAAAAGTTAAATTTCTTTTATTTCAAATTATTGTCACAAAAGATTTTTATTAGAAGCTATAATACAAATATCGTATCGTATTATATAAATATTTCTAAATAAAATATCAAGTAAAAAAAAATATTAAAATATGAATTGATTAAAGAGTAGTTCTGGCCATGGTCAAATAGATTAAATAATATTATCCACTTCGATAATGTAATCTAAATTTCTAATCATTAAAATTTATTTATCTGTAGTTAATAAAACGTATCAAAATTTTACGAATTAACATACAGCATTAAATTCAATCATTATTATGTATTTTAATAATTATCAATAGACACGGGATATGATATACCACAATGATACTTATTTTTCATGTTCATGTGGCAACTAAATGCATTACACTCTTTCGGAGCATAGAACACTTGCGCAAACACTACATAATCGCCGGGAAGTTCATATTGCTCAAGTAGATTGCTCTCCCAATTACATATATTCCCAGCAGTTACCATGTCTTGAACTTTATCTTCAACTATATCACATGGCTTTGATTTATCAAAGTTTTTTCGGGAAGGTTCATCATTCCTGTAATAAAGTGTCTTGTGATCAAATTTAATTCTGTCAGATCGAATTAGTTCGATGAATTTCACGAATGTATAACTATCTTTGTCTACATCATTGAATAACGTTATATTTCGTGCCAAATTATTGTTAAGAATCAGCGTTCCGTCTGGCTTTCTTTTATTTTCTGTATCAGCAAAGGATACAGTAATAGTCACATCTGTTATTTTTAGTTGATGGTTAGTCCAATTAGCAAAGGCAAAGAAACTGCCATCAAGATTGTTAGAAAATTTGTATACGGTACCTTCACAGGGACCCTCGACATCGGCATCGCAGGCATGCAAAATAAAGAGTAAAAACAAAGCTAAAAAAAATGAGCGCATTTTCTTTGAATAACTTCATGATAATGTATCGATTGAGAGGAATTTTTTTCAGTTAAGAGGTTGCAATTTAAACTTTTAAAACCGTTTCAATTATTGTGAAGGTATTATTGTTTAAACGACTTGCTTCTTCAAATAATCGTGAAGCAAATAAGTTTTATGATTTACGTGTGAAATAATAAAATTCCTTACAAAAAAACCTTTTTTTGAAAAGTGAGAATTAAATTTTTTTTTTTTAGATATTCTGTAGAAATCAAGCGGTTATTTATAAATAATTGATTTTTTTTGTTTTTGCTTAACTTTATTTGGTTTATTTTAATTATTGTATAAAATGAGCATCTTGATTCAACATTAAATTTTCATATCGATATCAATAGAAATATTAATTTCAGGTGATCATTAAATACAAATTTACTACTAAAATAGAATCACAGATGAGTTATTAAAAGGGGATTAGTAAGTAACAGTAAGAAATAGAGAGAGTAAATGAAAGGTATCGAAGATAAAGTTCAATTTTTTAAAAGTAACAGTAAATAAATTTTTTTATTGACCGAGTACTGAACGGTGATTCGTAACGTGAGAAAAAAATGCGAAAATCAAAATCATGCATGTTTTACGTGGCTTTTTTATAATTCATATTCTACATTGCGCAATACAGATGCACCACGCTAATTAACGAAAACAATTTCGCAGTAATTAATTAAAAAATTATTTTTTTTTTTTTTTTTTGCGAAATTTCGAGATTATGCTTATAATGTGATATGCATAATTTATTGGTCAAGGCTACAAATTGATACTCCGTGTTACTCGAGTCAATTTCTAACTCGAATTATATTAATGGGACGATCAAATTAGAATTTCTGCTTTGACAAAAATATAAATGGATTCTTTTAAAACGTCGAACTTATGTAATTGTTAATTGTTTTTTGTTAATTAGATAATCATTTTCATTTTCTATTTCTTTTGAGACAAAGACTGTAAAGTTTAGGCCTTATATATCACAATAGAAACGCCCTCATATACACATCCTTTATAAAGAGAGTTATTCGACTAGAACAATTGCTAAAATGGAAAAATTAGCCAATCATCAGTTCTATGAATATATTGAAAGAAGGAAACAACTGGAAATTTTAATGACAAACCCAAATCTGGTCATCCGCGTATCATTTATGGAAATTATGAAAGTAGAATTGTCTGAATGATTTCATCTGGAAAATGCAATACATTTAAATCTAGCGATCAAATAAGTATTTCGGTTGGTACTATATTTCGAATAATGGACTAGTTGCACGAGTAAAGTAAAGTAACACTTGCTTATAAAAGCAATAAAATTTATAAATCTTAAATACACCGTCATTTGACCAATGAATTGTTTCTGGGTCAGTACTTGATTGTCATCTCAATTTCCTGATTGAATCCTATTGTACGAAGTTGATAGTCGTCTGCATAACCTTAAAAATCCATCTTCAAAGTAAAAATGATTTTGAGAGAATTTAAAATCGTGTGGGATATTATTGGAATTGATTATTATAATCAACTAATTGATTCTATGAATGAAGAATAAATGAAGCAATAAGATGAAAATTCAAATAGTTAGAAATTCAATTCGATATCAATTATTTAATATTTTTTAAAAACAATAAAATAATATGAAAAAAAAGAAGTAAAATAAATTAAAATAAAATAAAAAAAATAAAATAAAAAAAGAATCGATCGATGAATACGAATGTACGTATGTATATAAATTAAAATAATAAAAAAAAACTAAGCTTACCAAATCGAAAACTTTAAAAATATCGAAAAAAGCGAAAAAAAAATATTATTCAATGTCGAATATCCGAAATGATTGAGTAGATACGATACGATTGGGTATCATTTCGATATTCGTTTCAAATATTTGAAATGCAAATTGTATTTCAAACGAAAACCTTATGGTAGCATTTGTTCACTCTTCACTCTAATATACAATATCTAACAATCTATCTCTTTCCACGTTTTTTCACAGTTCTAGGTCTACCAGTCTTTGGTAAGTCTTTCACATTTTTAGTCTTATAAAGTCATGTGATAGTGCTTAGCATAAACTTACATTTTGACTCGCATAATCGTAAATTTTCGTTTAAAGTAAAAACTATAAAAAAAATGAGGCTAATTCTAATAATAGTCTGTTTTGGTCTTTTTTTGATTTAAATTTAAATTTATAATTAGTTACTCACTTAAATTATTACGAAATCTTACATTTACTCTGAATTAGAATTTTCGTAATGTAAATTAAAATGTTAGGATATACTAATTTTAATAAATAAAATAAAAGAAAAAAAAAAACCGAAAATTAATACGGGCCTATTTGGATGGCGGTATTGGAGTCAAGAGAGATCCTACCTACCCTATTATAAAGGAATATAAGAGAAGATCATTCAAATAAGTATGTTTTGTGCCGATCTCGAAACAAATATATAAAAGTTTATTATTTAGCAGAATTTTTTTTTATAATTCAAATCCATTTGTTAAAAAATGCAGGGTAAACATTCATAACATTGACGTTTCTGATTTTAACCATTATTTCATCGGTTCATGCTTGGATTACCGTAGGTTTATCCTATGAAATATGCGACACCACCTTTACTGATGATGTAATCCACATCAACGAGCACGACGCACATTTTTATACCAATTCTACAAAGGTCAATAAAATAGTATCCTATAATCAAACCTCAGATGGGTTTGTGCTCAATGTCACTATGTACGGATGTCAATCAAATTGTGGTTTGTCATTTGACCTAAAAGTAGATAATTCTACAAGGAAAGTTACTCCAGTTGCTAGTAAACAGCTTCCTTATATCTGTGCGGACCAGTGTTGGCATATGACATCATATGACTTAAATGACTTACATGACTTGTCATAAGTCATTTATCAGTTAAAGGTCTATGACTTATGACTTTGTCATATATTTCTTAATTTAGGCCGGCATCATATTTTGGCCGGAATTATTAATAAAAATTATTTCCATAAATGGAAATCTAGTTACACAAATTCTTAAAATGATAAGTTTGGTATTTTAAAAATGTTACACAATATTTCTTTACCTTAGTGTAACGTTACGCATATACCAAATAAGGCAATTTATTATTTATAATTCCGGCCGGCATTAGTTAATCTATATGACTTTATGACTTATGACATTTAGTCATATGACATATGACTATGAAGTCATAAAAAATTTCATGACTATGTCATATGCCAACACTGGTGCGGACAACCCAACCACGTGGAGAACTGATCTGAATGCCAAAGTTTTGAGTATTGTAGATACTCCTAATCCAGATTATCCTTTTTCTTTTAACCTATCTAACAACACCGAAATAATTAGCAAAGATGATAAAAATTGTTTGAATTGTCTCTATGTTTATTCCAATCTAATGCATGATTCTAAAATGTTTGAATTTGGAACAGATGGGGCTAGATGGCCATTTACTGGACAAAAACCTGCTGCTTTATCCATAGTTGCAACAGTAGATAATGCTTTTACCTTTTATCAGAACCACTACCTAGGAATTAAATATTCTTTTAGTAAGATTTCTGAAAATATTAATGATCACCTAACTGATTTTGCTCCATTCTATAATCAATCATGCACCGGATGACTCAATTTATTATGATATGACTGGTAAACTACAGTTATTCACTGATCATTTTAATTTGAATTTCCTCCAAGTAGGAACAATCTTTGTTGACTCAGTTTCTGGTATGTGTATACTGTTATCAAGTATATGGCATATTTTTTAAAAAAATATATATATTTCTTAAACATACTTTTATTGATAAAAATGGAGACCCATTTCAACGAACTGTGTCGACAACAGAATTTTACTACAAAGTGCCTTTTGATGCCACTGGTACATTAAAAAAATACTTTTAACACTTTTGGTACAGATATAGATTCATATTTGAATACTATTTTTGCAAAATTACCCGATATGCTTAATGGAGATATTGTTGTATTCACACCTTCATCTTATTGGCTTGCAGCACCTTTTTATATGCCCATCGAATTAGTTAAATTTTGGTAGTGTAGATGTTAGGAACTTTGCACAACAGACTCTTAATGCAGCAGTGGCAAGCACCATCCTCAATCATTATGGCTTTACCTATTGTACCCACATAGATCAAAGTCTCTGTGGTAAATGTTGCTCGGCACAAGCAGTTGTTACTCCAGCTGGAGGTGCTTGCATAGTTATTGGTAAATATGACTGTGGTCAGTTAATACATAACAACAATTGTGTATTCGGGGTGTTAATTATAAACCCGATATCATGGATAAAGTTAGGCAATTTGTTGAACACTGGAATTATGATTACTGTCAAAATAATGTAAACGGTTGGAGTATAAATTCAAATGATTGTGTAGATTTAACGACTATCCGATGTTCTTCATTTCCAGATGGTTGCGGCTCTCAGGATTGTGCTAAATATGAACAAGGAACTTTTGCGTGCCTATGTGAGAATGCATATGGAAATTGATATCCCATGAAATGTTATCAATATGAAAATTATTTATAAAAATTATTGGAAATTTTGGGAATTATTTCATTATTTTAAATTTAATAAATAATTAATCCTATTAAAATGAATCTAAAATGAAACCTGAAATAAGGGATGTTAACGACCGTTTAAATCTCAGGTTTTGGCTTATCCAAATACGATAATATTAAGATTATTCTAATATGACATTTTAAAATTTATAAAAATTTATGTGGCGCAGCATTATCACGGACTTTTTTTTTATTATTAATAATAAATTTATAAAGTTTTTATAAAAGTTGTATTTTTATTTATTGAAATAATTATTAATTCGCTTTACTATTCGGGATAATGCTTTGCGAATTTTATTTTGAATAAAATATGTTAAGTATAAAAGAAGCTACAACCACTGCTTAGCCATAAGTAATAAAATAAATAAAATTTAAATATGTGATTAGTATGTATAGTAAACCACTTCAATGAAATGCATTCTGATATAAAAATTAATGAAGCACAATTTCGGGGAATGTACTATAAATATTTATTTATTTTTTTTTTCCAGAATTTTTTATCTTTTTATAAGAATAACCTAAATATGAAATTATTACGAATCTAGTACCTACCTAAATTAATAATTTACTTCATTCTGAAATGAATAGAAATGAATAAAGAACTTATAATTATTTTTTTTTTGTTTTAATATAAAAATATAATTATTATTTTATTCATAACAATATTTATTATTTACCTAAATAAATGCTTATCTATTCGATTTTTTGTTTAAAATTTAATAATTACAAAATGAAATTCACAACAAAAATCAATAAATTGCTTCTTTTAATTTTAGCAACACTTTTTGTTCCACTCAAAAAGTAAGAAAGGATCGAAAATACAATATTATAGCAGATCGAAGAAGTAGAACTTTAATTCCATGAATTATCGGTTGATAATTAAAATCGTATTCAACATCTTGAAAATTCGTGATAGGAACTTTCTTGAATTTCATATAAGGAAAATTACTATTAACAATGAATTTTCGTCCCTCTTTAGTGGTCTTTAATAATAGATTTTTATCAACATTTTTATTGAATTAAATAATTTGATAAATCTATCATCACATGAATTTGACAGTTGATATTTCGTAACAATTCCTATAAATTCCCGATAAATATCATTTGGATGATGTGATGTTTATCTTTTATAGCATCGTCCAACGTGGTTCTACAAAATAATCTTCATTGTCGATAGATAGCGGAATTGTAAAATTAACATCCATTTCCTCATCTGTTTCACTTGTTTCATTATCAATATTTTTATTTTTCTCGTCGTTTTTTGGTATCTTCTGAAGAATGTAATGTTTCGGAAGATTCTATTAACATTATTGATTCATTTTCTTCCTCTAATGGTACTGATCAAATTCCTTTTTTTAATGATATTTGATTCTGTTTCCTCATCCTGTTTGTTATTTAAAATTAACTTTAACTCATATTAATCATTTTAATTATTTTTTTCACTACTATAAAATAATTGATATTATATTATTATTATCTCAGAATAATTCATCGCCCCAAAGTCCGGTTCTTTGAGTATTCTCGTTTGACTTGTTGCGTATGGGTCAAGAAGGTATGTGAACAATACAAACACAAATAACTTGAAGACATTTCTAAATTTAACGAAATAATATGATATTTTCTAATAATACTTTGATGATTTTTATTGTTTATTATTAATTTTCAGTATTATGAATATGATGAATTTATGTATTGTTAATTAATCAATTAAAATAGATTATTAAAGTTATTTTAAGGAGACGTTGTACAATCGATATGTTGTTAATTAATAAATTGAAATGATTGTTAAAATATCTTTACTGATATTTAAATTATACTTTTAGAAATGCAAGTTTATTATGAATCTATAAAAACGTGAAAATACGAAATTAGACTTTTCACGAAAAGTATATAAATAAGGACACTTCTCAGTTCTCACGCAAAAACTTTTTTTTCTTCACGTTTTCTTCTTACATTTTTATTCTTAATACAAAATGATTAAATGAAGAAAATATAATTTTAGATATAATTACTAAAAATATCAACAAAAGAACTGGAGTTTGCGGACAAAATAGTGAAGGACGAGAACAAGAAGTTAACGAAGTTTCAAATAAAAATAGAGAATAAAATAAAAAATTAAAACGTTAACTAGTAACCAATATGAGACGCAGGTTGACAACCAAAAAGAACATGAAGTAATCGCCCAAGGACGTTCTATGTCACTTGAAAGTAATAATTCAAATTTAAGTTATTTTTTATTAACAACTGAAGCTAGTAAACCTTGTCTTTTATTATAACTATAACTCGATAATTATTGACAAATTAATCATCGTGATTCACTATAATTTACTAGATATTATCTAGAGCGATACTACATCGTCACCAACTTCGAAGACTCCGTCAAATACTCACGATTCTTCTTCAAGACAGATAAGTACATATAATTCTAGTTCTCCAAGTCATTCTAGAATGACAACTCCATTATAGAATCAAGAGTGACAATCCCAATTATAGAATCAAGAGATGTAACCCCTGTTACGGAACCAAGAGCAGCAACTCCAATTGATAAGCAAGTGTTAGTAATCGATGAAGAACGGGTAATGATAATGAAAAACAATCAAAATAAATCTGAGCTGATCATCAAATGAAAAAAACAATATGGATTAAAATAGCAATCTAATAATGTCGATTTGAATCCTAAGTTCTTCATAGTGAACAATTTTATTTTTCAGCATCATATTATCTATCAATATTTTATATATTAATAATAATATAAATGTGAAATCCTAATGAATGCAAATCATTTAATGCTGCGCAAAAGGAAGTGATTGTATAAAAAATTTTCTTTACCTTCCCTTATAGATAAGGAATATAAAGTTTTGAATAAAACATATAGTAAGACTTTTATAGGTGAATTCTAAATTTAACTAAATTATTTAATCGTTTTAAAAAAAAAGAAAAATTTATAGAAATTACCTTCTTTTCGCTTGACATGATGAATAAAAGAATTTTTATCGTAAATGTGAACAACTTGATACATATAGATAAGCTTAAACTATTTTTTAAAATAAAGTTCATAAAAAGTTAGTAGCTAAAAAAAAAAAATTTTATTTTCCAGATCTTTGCAGTATTAAATTCACAAGAAATTTTTAAATGGATGAAGAAGGTTAAACATTTTGTTAATTAAAGAGCTTTATTTTTCTTCCATTTCTATTGATTTATTACTTTTAAATATAAAGTACTTTAAAATTTTATCATATCGAAAATTGCAACAAATTGTATATATTATTTTTTTATCATTTCATTTCAAACTCATCAATAATTTTATACTATGACCATTAATTTAGCAAGAGAATCAAACTAGGAAGGTACAGTACATAAAAGTTTCTTTCATCAAACTGACTAGAAGAATGACACATCAAGTCATTAAATGAAATGCTGTGAAATTAAAACCTAAATACAAATTTGAGTAATGTATCGAATATAAGGAAAGAAGAAAACCTACTGAAGTGAATCATAGGATTTGCTGTGCTTGTTATATATAAAATGTAAAACTATTGATGATTTATCTTCTTGAAGGCGGTCGATATTTTCTGGTAAAATACTATCTTATCTATGCTCAGCAAGGGTCAGGTCGGGTCGGGTTTAAGTCAAATTCAAACTCGAACCCGTTAATAATTATAGAACCCGAATTCGACTCGACCCTATCATTTTCGACTTGGATTCGACTCGACCCAATTATTGTTTAACCCGTATTCGATTCGAATTTTCAAGGGTAATATTAATGAAAAAAAATTAATTCAGCAGTACATAATAAATATAAAAAAAAATTAAACAGAATGTTTGGTGGTGTGGTGATAGTAATAAAATTTAAATCAAATAAAAGTTGCAAATAACAACAGCTTTGGCTTTGACAGTGGCTTTGGGCAAAATAAAAAAAGTCAAAGTTTATTTTATTTTTGGTTGATATTAGATCGGATCCACCAAAAAAAATCTCGTTTTACTGGAACACTTGTTGCTTATAAAATATGTATTAGTTAATAATCGATATTTTATTTTTTTTACCTGTAAATGTTCTCCTCGCTATGCTTTTCGTTTTCTAGAAGTTGCACTATTGGTAAAGTCGATAGGTTTACTCATTATATATTAACGTACCGTAAAATCTACAGTATTTAAATCATCATCCGGGTCACCGGGTCGACCCGGGTCGACTCGGGTTAAGCAGAAACGTGACCCGGGTTTTTTTGGTGTCATAAAAATGATAGTCCCACTCGAGAAAAAATTCGAGTGGATCAAACAACCCGGTCAACTCGATCAGCTCGGAGCACTACCTTTGTTTTCTTTAAAAACAAATCTATTTACTTTCGTACTACGCATGGAACAAATTGATTTGGACGAAAAAAAAATCTTTATTTTTTCAAAAAAAAAAATACATGGATCAACGAAATCATTTATACATGCAATGCAAGAATTTATTACATTCGTTATCTTTATTGGCATTTCGTTTATTCGACATGCACGGAATTTCGGAATTTCATTGACTTGCTTATAAAGGTGACACAACCCCATTCTTACTTTGTAAGCTAAAACTTTTTTGGCTTAATTAACCAGTAATTTTTGTGGCACATTCTGCGCATTTTATGTCGGAAAATTTCTACATAATAAGTTTAGTACAGCCGATTTTGGTTTGTTTTGCGAAAGATATTTTTGTGCGAACCGATCAATGATTTTGTCGGAGAATTTTTGATTTGTTAATGCGTGAAAATGATTTGATGATGTGTTACTTTGAGAGAGTCCCCCTTTTTTCATATATATAAAAATGGATATTGTTAACGTTATTCCCGAAAGCTTTTTATTGATAGATTTTCTTGTTCAGCGATTTACTTTACACAAATCCGTCTTGTGCAGTTCTTTTTACTCATTTCTATAAAAAATTAAATAAAATATTTAGTGGTACAAGTATGAATGTGTTATATCTAAAATTGGCAGGAGGCTTATTATTTGTTCATTTAGTGGCATGAAAGAACTTTTCGTAAAAACAAAAAATTGCTGCCAATCCTGACGATTATATAAACCCCAAGTTTCCTCTCAGGTTCAGGCTCATAGCTAAACGAGCTATCCTTTTGTCATCGGACAGAAGTATCAATGAAAATAATGTAATGCTGACATGAATTGAGCTCGGTATAATGATCTAGTAAAAAATTTGGTAGGTTATTGGGACGTTTTTTCGTTATTTCTCTACAAAATTACGAAACAATAATCATCATTGTTATAATATATTATTTTTTTTTTTTTTTAGTTAATGTTTATCGTTCAGCCAATTTTATTGCCAATTCGAAAACATATGATCGTGCTTCAAATCATGGATACATTTATTTTCTATTATGACAATTATCGTTAAAAATCTTTATCAACCTGGCGTTGAAACCATTTCTTATCGTTTTATTTTAATTGTGCCAAGCAAGCAGTATATTGGTTTTTTTTTGTTGTGATATTAGTTCAATATTTCATCCTTTTTTTTTATTTTTTTTGCTTTCCTCAACATTTATGTTACATGATCTCAATTCTTTTTGCTTAAAAAAAAAACGCAATAACTTATTCCAAGATTTAAATTCACCCTATGATTTTAACACGTATACACGAATACTTCCTGTGTTTTAAATTTTAAAAATGTAAAAATCTCTTTTTTCATCGGATCGAAAAAGCTACTCATCTAATAAGCAATAAAATATATCCTAATTACAAAGATAAAAATTGAATTTATCTTGAAATTACAAAGTGAAAGGAGAGAGAGAAAATGTTTTCTTTCGTGCGTGATAAAAAATTTTTTTAATTCCTGTCAAACGACGCCAGCTGAACGATGATGACCTGATCTGGATTTACAGGTGGATCTGCATTTAGATGCATGTCGTGGGTAATTTTTCTTTTTCTGCATTAATATTGTTTGACTATTTTTTTATTTTTTTGAATGATAAAACCATGTATAGAATAATAACAGATAAAATAAAAAAAAAAATATATATATTTTTTTTTATAAACTTGCTTTTCCCCCAATAGATTTACATCTAAAAAAGGAAAATAATTATCATTTTACCAGGTTCAAACATTTTGTTTAAATATTTAACCTTTTTTGGATGGTGCCGGTCGATGTTGATACCTTTTAGACGATGACCGTAATTCCGATCTACTCGGATGATAATGAAGATCTAGGCATCTTTGGGTCATTTTGCTCAGCCCTATTAGTAATAAACAAAATTAGTTAAGATTCGTAAATCTACATTGAATTTTGTTGGGGCATAAATCAAATACTATGATGAAAAAGGTTTTATAACGGGCTGAATTTTATAAAAATCATTCGTTTTAGAAGAACCGGTTTTTTTTAACCACCCGAGTTTCATATAACATGGCAGCTAACCAAATAAAATTTAGGCGCGGGGAGTCGCAGTATCCGCAGCGCAACGCGATTTTAAATCTTGCGTTGAGGAGAAAAAAAAACTGAAAGGAGGAGTGGAATTCTCGCAACATATCTCAGAATTCGATTTCTCGTCTCGTACTAGATCCAAAAGGATGATATAGCAGTGTCATTAGAATAATCTTTTTCTTCGGAAAATTATAGCAAATCTTTGGTGAATAGATAGATATACTTCACTCGGACCGATCACGGTTTTGTCGGAAAATTTTTGATTTGCTGAATTTCGATTTGATAAAGTGAGTGATACACATTGTCCTTTATTCATTGTCTGAAACATCAGACGGTATCCTTAAAAGATTTATAGATGGAAATTCAAAGCCGAACAACAAGGTTTATACTTGATTAGTAATATTCATTGCTTCGTATTGTTTTCTATTTTAGAAGTTTAAGCCGTGGACAATTTCCTTTTTATGAAAATCCCCCTCTTTATTAACTTCACCCCCATGTCTTTGTGAGAAATGTATCTTTCACTCATTTCTATAAACAATCAAATGTCAGTATCTTTTGGGTATAGCTTCGATAATTAAAAATTATTTTTATTAATTTAGTTAGGCTTTGTAGATCAATTTGGCCAAGGTCTTCCGCGTGACCAAATTCCTTCGGACAAGTAAGTCCTTGGTTATAAAATTGGTGGGTTTTCGCCTAAACAAGAGAAGAAGGTTAATCCTTCGCATTCATTGAAACCTTAAATAAAAAAAATGTGACTGATTTTATTGAATGTTGACGATTGAGACAATACCTTATTTACGTTTTTTAGATTAGTTTTTCGTTATTATTAATGAATTCAATTAAAAATTATAAACCTTCCTGTATACCTTACATTTTTTTAACCAATAAACATATATAGCTGCGCAAAACTTATGAATTTATAATTAAAAAAAAAGTTTTTATAATTGAAACTGATACCATTTAGGAAAAAAGAAGCCCCTTTTCATTCATTCCTTTTTCTTTTTGTAAAATGAATAGTAAGTTCTCCTTATTTAACTTAAAAATTCCTCTTTGCAAAAAGTGATAGAAATTTCGGCGTGTTATTAAAATCAATTTTTCACGTGATAGCACATCCTATAGAGATACTTATATATTAATTTTCATTAGCCATCTTTAATAATTTTGGTCTTACATATAACCATTTTTGAAGTAGCAATATTTGGTTTTTTTTAAACAATTGAAGATCCATCAGTTAGTATTTTAGTCAAAAAAAAAAATAAAAAAAAATAGACATATGCAACTTGTTTAGGAGTTGAGGATCTGCCCCAAATTGACTATTTGCCCTAATTAAAATTTGAACAAATTGGAAATTGGGAACGCGATTCTCCAAGTTCTTGATGTAATTTTTTTTAAAAAAAAAATAAAAATTTTAATATGAATCCTATAAATTTATAATTTCAATAAAAAAATTATTCAACTTGAAAATCTGTTAATTATTATTATAATCGTGCTCAATTATGCGGAATAGAACACCCACAAATTAATTAAATTATTATCAGCTGTGTCATATGGTATTTGTAGTGGTTGACAAAAGGGATCTTTTTATTGTTACAGTATTAATGTTGTACTTTCATCTATATTTTTCAAAGTTAAAATAATAAAAAAAACAAAATAATTTCCATATCTTGAAATATAGATTTTTTCATTCAAATGTTGCTTATTTATTAAATAAAGCAAATCATGTTCTAAAATATATTAATAAGTTTGTCAAGATTTTCTTTCCAGTAGGTTTTTTAAAGTATAATTCGCCTAAATATAAAAAGAGTAAATTTATCCATCGCAGGTGCGATATCATCGCCGCCTTATTGTAATTCGTGTCACACCTCCTCTCTTTTCATTTTTCATATATATTCTGGGGATTATTTTTTTCATGTGTGAACTCCTATTTGTCAGGTCAGTTAGTATCACATGGTATAAGATTGGGTTATGGTTAGGGTTAGGGTAAGGTATATATATAAAGGCGATGTATAAGGAGATCGCCCCCGCGATGAATAAAATTATCTAGGATTTTAACATGTTGATCAGGATTAGAGGTTAGAACCGGATTTATATTTTAAATCCGGATTAGATACAATAAATCCGGATTCCTTCGTTTCATCCGGATATAATAAATCCGGTTCCTTCGTTTCATCCGGATATAATAAATCCGGTTCCTTCGATCAATCCGGTTAATTTAAATTAACTTTAAATGCTGTTCCAATCATAAAATTCCACGAAATTTGCATGTAAATCTTAACAAATTAATTTTTTCAAAAAAAAACTGTCAACCTTTTTCGTAATAAATTTAAATTCAAATAAAATAAGGAAAATTTTCACGACTTTTTATTCCATATAAACCTTAAATTTAAATGTAGACGTTTGAAAAATGGTTGTTCTTTTGACTTCTTTCTCGAGTTACAATGTCTGACACAGAATCTACACTTACACGTTCATCCATAAGCACTATTAATGAACGTAAAAAACGTAAAAATAATTTGGGTATTATACCTTCGGATAATGATAGGCCGTTAGAAAGAAGTAACCGAAGTCATACTTCCTATTTTTTTCGCAAAGACCCAAATAATAA
This sequence comes from Funneliformis caledonium, assembly GCA_910591825.1. Lineage (NCBI taxonomy): Eukaryota > Fungi > Glomeromycota > Glomeromycetes > Glomerales > Glomeraceae > Funneliformis > Funneliformis caledonium. The sequence goes on from CAJVPQ010000331.1 coordinate 30,445, forward strand.
TGAAATAGCTTATTGTATAATTTGTGAACGTACTAGTAAAAAACCCTATCCCTATAGTCGAAAAGGTGGATCAACTTCAAATCTATCCTGTCATTTACGAGATAAGCATCAAATAACAAAATTTAATTTTTTAGAATATTTAGATGCAAATGATGAGGTAAGATTCGCATATACTGTATAATTATAT
>CAJVPQ010000332.1:0-30593 GCA_910591825.1 Funneliformis caledonium
ACTAAAAGTGAACTACAAGCGAACTACTGTTTACATGATTCTATTGCTTCCTATTTATATTAAATTAATACATAGATAGATATAACAAATAAATCAAATATATCTAATATGTTCGATATGTCCAAGATATCAATTATATCAAATATGTCCAGTATATCAAATATATCAAATATATCAAATATGTCCGATATGTCTAACATTTAGATCTGCAATATACTGCATCACGTTCATCAATCCAATCCTGTTACAATAAATAGGACCTAGGATATTTCAAATAGTTGAAAGTACATGCAGTTAGTTTTCTAGAAGGTCTATAGTATTAATTTATAATATACTTATGAGGTAAATTAGATAAATAAAAGATTTTCTGGTTTGATATTCAGGATGGTTATCACTATCAATATAATCTACAAAAAAATAGTAATGAATTAAATAACAAATTCTTATTTTTTTTTTCATCTTAAAATTAAAAAGGAACAAGACAAGAAAAAAAACAATGATCAATAATTTACATTAATACTGTTTTCTGATTCTTTGCAAAATTTTAAATTTACAATTGACAAAATCTAATTTGCTTTTAACCTTAAGATATATAATACTGAGTCTTCATCGAAAGGGTAAAAAATTGTAATTTAAATTGTTGAACTTTATTCTTTTCATTGAGCTTTGCATAACCTATTATAGTGCTGATGAAAAATTTGTCAGAAGTTTTTTCTATATATTCTAATATTTACAATATGGTTAATAGCTACACAGCATCCTGAAAAAATAGATAGATTTTATTTCTATTAAGATTTTTTTTCTTTTATTTTTTTCTAATCAATATGAAGAAACCTTTATGATCTCTTTCTTTTTTTAAATTAAAAAGAAAATTTTTTTTTTAAAAAAAAGTTTAAACAAAAAAACAAAGAAAAAAAATTTCTTTTTTTTATTTAAAAAATATCTACATTTTATATTTATTTATTTTATTTTATTTTTAAAAGAAAAAAAAAAAAAAAATAACAATCAATTTCTTTTTTTTTGATCTAGATTTATTTTTTACTTATTTATTTATTCAAAAAGAAAAAAAAAATAACTTTATTTTTATATGAAAAGGATCAAGTATTTTAATGTGATTATTCAACACACAATTTATTTCTTATTTTTGTTTTTTTTTTAAAAAAAAAACCTGTTAAATAAATCAAAATGCACCTAAAATCTTTTTGACTCATAAAACCCTTTAACTTAATATTTTTGATCTGGGTAAAATCAGAACTTTATATATTTTGATTGTCTGTTTGAAATACAAAATAAATAAATCAAAAAATTTTTTTATTTAAAGAACTGCTATCCCTATACATATACATATTTATATTCATAAAGCAATAGCAATAGCAATAAGTAATATATATACATATTCATAAAGTATATTGCATAAAGCATATAGCTATAAAATTCAACTTCAAAGTTTATGTTGCTGATCCTCTTAATTAAGCAAAAAATATATGAGTAAGTAATGATCATATTACTAAATATATAAATTTAGTAAAAAACATAAAATTTAAAAAGTATCACAGAAAAAAAATAGTTTTAATCTTTCTTATATGCCAAAGATTTAAGGAATACTGAAGTATTATAATGTAAATTAAGATAGTTCATTTATGGATTGATTACTAAGAATATTACTTTATTATCTAGGTATAAGATACAAAAAGAATAAATTTAGTTCTCATCTGGATATCACTTTGAGGTTAGCCATTTTTTTTATAAAATCAGAAAATCATTTTCACAAAATATTATTATTATTTTTCAATTATTCAACAAATAATACATTGATGCATACTAACTTACTATACAACTTAACATTTCTTATTGTAAAAATAAGAAATATAATAAAGAAAAGAATATCAATTAAATATTATAACTTTTATATACTACATGATATCGTTGAGAAATTTTACTAAGTTATAATATATAATTGCATTAATTAAGAAAGTATAAGAGGGTATTGTTATTATTTAAAATCTTTCAAAATATTATATAATAGTTATTGTATCAGTTATATAAAATCAAATTTGTTATAAAATAATTAAAAATATATACAGTCCCTGGTGAAAAGAATGGTAAAAACATATTTTGACGGTATGTACAAACTATATTTTAATGTATACTTTTTTTTATTATTTATAAGAACAATACTATGACAACTTTTATATTATTAATTAATATTTAGTGTATCTTTCTTCTGCATTGATATATGCTTTAATCTAGCTTGATATACTCTCGATGTACTGAAGTAACATGGTATCATTAAGATTGTTTCATTCCTACCAGATTGTATTAAGGAATACATTGCAGGTAATGTTTTTTTTTGCTATTAAATACTTGATCTTTTTCTTCACCTTTTCCTTTAATACAACCCATACATTTTCAATAAGATTCAAGTCTAGGTTATATGAAGGCCAAGAAAAAACTTGTCCTGAAAGATGTTTTTCAAGTCTTCCTGAACATTGTGTGAGGTGTATTTTGGGTCATTATCTTATTGGAAGATCCACCTGCGTCTGTATAATATGTTCGCATTATTATACAGATGGTCATTTAAGATTTTTTGATACAAATAATAATCCAAATTTTCAGTAAACAAATGAATACTGATTTTTCTTTAGCACTAATCGCTGCCCAAATATAAACCTTGAATGGATACTTTACCATAAAGGCAATTAGTTGTGTATTATAAAACTATGCACACATGGTATTTCTAAATATCTGAAGTGTTTTATCAGAAAAAACTTTTTTTAAGTTGTATTGTGAATGATCACGTGCTTAAGACAAACAAAAATCCTTCACTTTTGGGTCAAAAGAGTAACATTTCTTGGAAGAATAGAAACATATCCAAGATTGTTAAGCTCATATGTTCACTGACATTAAGGTTGGGATCTTTTTCTTCCAATTTTGCCTTAAGTTTGCCTGCTGTAGTAAAATGATTATGTTGCAGAATTTTTCTAATATGGTGGTGTTGATTTGAAGCCAATTTTCTTGGACGGCCAGAAGAGTGACCAATAGAAATTTTGCCAGTTTTATTTAGTAAACTGACATATCGTTCACATGTACGCAAAGGAATGCACAATCGATTAGAAATTTCCTTTGCATTATGCACTTTTTGTTCCTAAAGTGACTTAACAGAATTTCTTTGTATTTTTAAAGAGCTTGGCATAGTTTCGGAAAGGAAATCAAAATAAAAACAAATAACAAACCTTATTTTTTTAACTTACCTTTTTAATTCAGGTTCCAATGTCCAATTTGGCATATAAACAATTGCCTAAATCCAGAAAGTGGTGAAACCGCAGCCTAAAATAGATGTGGTCTTCCACCACCATTCTTTTCACCAGGGACTGTATATATTTTGCTAAATAATAATATATATTCATGTGATCTAATTGTTGGTCAAGCATTATGACAGCGCTTATATTTTTGATATGCTTGCAATTATTGAAAATTTGTAAATATACCTTATGTGAAGGTAGTATCAATTAGAATTGTGTTATAAAGATTTAAATTCTTTTGCTAAAAGAGAAAAAGAAGGTGACGATCAGCAAAAAAAAAGACAAAACAAAGGTATTTCCAATTTAATTTAATTGTATTACATAAGTTGTGATCATCAATCATAGTGCCGCCAACCCTACAAATTTATTGTTCAATAAGAATAAAAATTACATTTTTTAAAGTTATAAATTTTGAATATTCAACCGTTTCTTTTTTTCTAAGAACGAGTAAAAATCGTATTTATATAAAAAATAATCACATATATGCTATATAATAAAAATCGTTAGTAGAACCAAAGTTCATCATTTACTGAGCGAATTTAGCAATTCTATGCAATGCTTCTAAAAAAAATATTTCTTATTATCTGGCATATCTCTAACTGTGAAGTCAGTATGATTACACTTGAAAAAAGCATTAAGTCATTATTAATGTATGGCGTTATCATCAAAAGTTATTTAGGAATCGTATTGTTCATAAATAATATAAATAAGAATCAGGTGAAAGGTTTAGATAAAATTGTAATTAAGCTATTGCTGTCGTATGGTCAGCGAAAGTTTATGACGCAGAACAACTATGTTTTGCCTCAGTCAATGCTATTACAAATTCTAATAGTAAAATTTATGCAAATCCATTATATAATCGATTTTTGATAATTTTTAATGGCATGTAATACTGTTACAGATCGTTGTAGAGGTAGTAGCAATAGGAAATTTATAATTAATAAAATAAATACCTTAAATTAATAACTTTTGCGTTATAATGCATTATTTAGATCATATAAAGGAACAGGAGCAACGCTAATTTTCTAATTTTAAAACCTTTATAAAAAGATTAAATTGATACTTTTTATTATAATCAAATGTATACATTATACATGTCATCTAATTATTATTCTGAGGTTATTCAAGATTTTGAAAGTGCTCTTGAAGATAGTGACGACTATAATGTAATCATCAAGGCTGGAGAACATCCTGATGTCAAGGAACTTTGAGCGCATTCATTTGTTCTTCGTGCGAGATGTTCATACTTTAAATGGGCATTATCCAAAAGTTGGAAGAAAAAAAAATGATGAAGGTGACTATATTTTTGAAAAATCAAATATCTCTCCTGAAGTGTTCAAATTAATTCTAAGGCAAGTAAAATAAAAAATTTTATCTTGTTTTAATAATAAATCATAAAATTATTTACATGTTTATAAAATTTTACTAGGTATTTATACATGGGATCTGTAGATTATGATCAACTCCATCAGAATGTAATTTTGCAATTGTTAGTTGCGGCGGATGAATTAGGATTGAATAATTTGATTGAACGCATTCAGAAACATTTGATCGAAAATCAAGAATTTTTACACAAAGATCCTGTTGGCACACTTGAATTCGTTTATTAGCATGAAACATTAAAAATCTAAAAAGATTGTTGTCTCGATATCATTTACTCAGAACCAAGGGTTCTCTTTACATCTCAACAATTTCCATCTTTAGAAAAACCAATTATTACCATGGTACTTGAAAGAGATGACCTTAATATGGAAGAAATTGACATATAGGAAGCATTACTTAGATGGCTTTTTGTTCATTACCTAAAAGTCGGTAAAGATGATTCTGAATGGTCATCAAAAGATTTAAATAATGTTAAACAGACTATACAAGAATATATTCCATTAATCAGGTTCTATGATATTTCTAAGGAAGACTTTTACTTAAAAGTGTATCCATATAAAGACCTCTTACCTCAAAATTTGCTCAGTGATATCCTTCATTGTCATATGGTCCCAAATTCTACTCCTGCATTATGTTTCAAACCTTCTAGGAATCCCAAAATTAATTCTGTTTTAATTTATGGTGATTTAATTAAGCTTTTCGTGAAGTGGATTGATAAGAGAAGTGAAGATTATGCTGCAAAATTTCCTTATGTATTTAATCTTCTTCTTCGTGATACTAGGGATGGTTTTGATTCTGCAAAATATCACCAATTATGTGATGACAAGGGTGCCACTTTATTTGTTACAAGGGTTAAAGATTCAAAACAAATTATTGGTGGTTATAATCCTTTAAACCAGAATAAGAGTCAGCACGGGAAATATTCAAATACAGGTGATAGTTATTTGTTTAATATAACAGACAGCAACAACCTCGATTCTGCAAAAATAGGTTGTGTTTTTCAAAATTAAAATAATGCAGTATATTATAAAAATAATTATGATTTAACGTTTGGTGGTGGACATGATTTATATGGACAAGGAAATGATTGGAATGCTAATGGTGAACACACATATACTAGCATCAACATTCCAAGCAGTTTTACCATTGATGAATATGAAGTATTTCAGGTTGTAAGGAGGGGTTAATTCTAAATGAAAGAAAAGATTTGTTTGATGATAGTTTGTTTGGTATTTTGATTCACATTTAAAATAGAAATTGAGATAGAAATATCATTAATTATGACATTTTGATTTTTACAAAGCTGTTTGAATTATAAGTTTAATAATTATAGACCAAGAAAATTAAATCATATTATAAATAAAGAAAATATGTTATTTCGGATCAATTAATGTCTTAAACAATTATTTAAGGTTACTCTGATAATTACAGGGGTAGAGTTAGCTTTTTATTTTTTTAATATGATCATTTTCTAATTTGAATTTATTTTTATTTCGTTTTTCAAGAATAATTCATTCATTCGTCAAAATCACATTTTGTAAATGTGTCAATACTTCTAAATATCAGCAAAAATTTATGATTATTTTACCAGAAATATTTAGTAAAGATACATTAATGTATCAGATATTCAAATCAATTATTTCTTAATCTTCTCTTTACATAATCATTATTGTTAAGTTTTAAGCTAAATTTTGGGTTTAGTGCAAAAAAAAAATTATGAGTAATGCACATTTACTCCTAAACCGAGTGCAAGTTATTGAATTATTAGAAAAATGAATTCAGATCTATCAGGATTTTTAGATTTTCTATCGTAAATATGTTACGCTTAAAATTGACTCTCCAAAACTCTATTTCTTTTCAGCCATGTCAGCTATAATGTTAAGGGGTTTCGGCTTAGAAACCTTAGTTATGACTATTGCAATAAACTATTGAGAACATTTTTAATAAAATTTCTCATAAAACAATAATGAATGATTGTTTTATTAAATGACAATCCTGGCTCGTCGCGTCGGCAACCGATTCAAATTACATAGTAATTTATATATAAAATTTATTTTCTGAATCTTACAATTAAAATGGTTCTCGCATTTTAAGCTCCCCAAGTTAAAATATATTTTTTTTAAAAAAATATGACTAATTAGCTGCAAACTTTAGAAACAGTTATTAAAAGAAATATAAATTTATATGCAGCCGAAATTTTCCATTTTTATATGTATGAATTTTTTTTTTGGATCTAAAACATATAGGAAATATCTTTTTATACATTACAATTAAAATAGTTTATGCATTTAAAATTTCCATTGATTAAAACCTTTTTTTAAAGAAATACAACCAACTGGCTTTAAAATTTAGAAATAATTATTAAAGTAAAATACTAATATATATATAACTTGAAAATTTCTATTCTTTATATTTTTTATTGTAAAATTGGAGCGACTTACATACATTATTGCATTGGGAACACGTTCTTTTGTATCCATCATATCATTTTTTGTTTCTTTTCTTTTAAATGTAATTTATTATAAATCAAATATCTTTATGAATCAAAACAATCTTCCAAAAAAAGTTATGGCTTATAACAAATACGAAAGCTGCAGGTTGTAGTAAAAAAATTTATGAATTGGTTCTAAAAGGTTCGCGATCTAAATCCATGCTTGATACTTATATTTGAAATAAATGAATAAGAGGAAAATTTCTCGAGACCTCCGTAAAAAGTTCCACTTCAACAGCAGCATCACAACAATTAAAATTATTTCCTCTTAACATTTAAAACCTTCTAATATTCCACCTTCTATAAGCGTTTGATATCAACAAAGATTATTTATGAAACCTTTTACAGATATAGGGTGATACTTGAAAAGTAATGGTAGACCAGTCACGTGTGGTTATTGTTTAAAACATAACCGTCATATATCCGCACATCCTCATTTGACTATGATTGGGCATATATTTTAATATTCTATATATTCTATATGGGCGTTGAAAATCTTTTTAATCACGTCGAATCATCATCTTTTAGGGTTTCTTATGTAACTATTTTTATCCCTTGACCATTTAATAATTACAATGTTTCATTACTAGTTATTTCAGGACAAATAATCCTTGGTTTCATAGAGAAGCTTTAAATTCTGATTTCTTTTTTTTTTTTCATTTTTGGCAAAAATGAATGTTCGAATGTTAATACCTTGTCTTCTAATGACACGACTATTTACTGTATATGATAAAATAATCCATGGAATCAAAAAATTTATCGGCAAGAAATTTGCTTATTGAGTGTGATTAAAATAAAAAGCTGATGCTATCTAATTTTTCTTTTTAACAAAATGTTATATAAGTATAGCGATACAACCTTTCCTAATCTGAAAATAATTCGTTTCTTATATAAAAATGACAAATCATCCTAAAAAGAAATCAATAATGTTCATATCAAAGGATTGCGAAAACAAAAAGATGCAGTTATATTGAACTATTAGATAGAAAAGTCAGATATAATATATCAGTTAATTTCTAAATTTTTTAGTCGGCGGAAAAAAAAGCTGAAAATACTGTTACTATTATATAAATGAATAAAATCAAAGGAGATTCAGCAAAAATACGTAATATAAAATTAAAGGTCGTTAGAATACACGAATTAACCATTCAGTAAAAATATGTGTTCTCAAAGAAATGCTTCCGGTGAGATTCTTTCAAGGAGAGACGTTCTGGACACATTTCTCATGAAAAAAATGCTCCCAATCATGAAGTGTATCAAAGAAGAAATGTTAAGCTTTTTTTTTACATTAAAAAAATAAAAAACTTATCTTTCTCTTTGACCAGTTTCAATTCTTCGTCTTCACTAAAAATACATGGTAAGCTTTTAAATAAAATAAAAATAAAAGCTTACCAATTCTCTTTTTCCTTTGAGCAGGTTTAAATTTATTTTAACTTTTTACGATCATATATATGTGAGCCAGCTCAGCTTATGCGGAGGTTTAATCATGTCCACTGATGAAGTAAAAAGATAAATCAATCATTCAAGATTATAAAGAGATTTTAAAAAATGATTTTATAATTATTATACCATAATGAAAATAATAAAATATGTTGTCTTTATTGTTGTTTAATATTAAAGAATAATAAAGCTAGGCAAAAAAAAAAGAATGAACAAAGAATTATTAAACAAAAACAAAATGTTCGAAACGAGATATTAAAATCTCCATTACATTTTTCTAAAATTGTTTTTTTTTTAAAAAATAAAAAAAAAAAAGTTACAATCATGAAGAGAATTAATTGAATTTAATTGAATTGAATTAATTTTAATGCGCCTACCATGATCCTTCCCAATTAATCTAGCAATTTTTTCATCTTGTTCATCTTCAAACTCAAGTGGTCGATTTCTTGTATAAGTAGCTTTAAGTACTCTAATCGCGCTATTTAAATATTTCTTTTCGGCAAATTGTTTGCGTTGATGAGCTTCTTGCATCTCATTATATCTAACATTATTTCTAAAACTTGTATTTGATTGAGTAGTTATAGAGATATAAATCCCATAATCTGATCCAAAAATCAACTCACAGCCTTTTACATGGTCAAAATCAATAAGATAATTAAACCCGGGTTGAATTTCACCAATTTTATTAATTAATCTATTATCCCTTGGAAAATATTCATCATATTCTCCCCTTCTTGTTTCATTAAAATTTTTTAAATCATTTTTAAGAGGTTGAAACCATCTTTTACAGACTGGCAAAATGGTCTTTAATGTATTCCTTTGATATTTGATGTAAATAGAGTTTTCATGATTAATAAATTTCTTTGAATTAAAAGTTTTTTGAATCAAATTGTCAAACTCATTATTACTATAAGAATGATATCCTAAATGCAAAAAAGAGGAGGAATCTATTTGTCTGTAAGGATGAGATAAAATTTTCGAACATAATGTGCGAATAAATGTATTATGTGGTTCGTCGGTAATATTGATGGTTGAGTAGAAGAAAGACATTGCATTTGATTACTAAAAATTACAAGCTTTCACGTCGTGTTTAAATAGCTTTTCGTGGTTACATTTGATTTATACAGATTATTCATATTTTCAAACTTTTATTTAACGGATAAAAAGTTTCAAATTACGAATAACGTATCCGCACGGTTGGTTAGAAATTGTCAAAACAAGTTGAAAACTACGCGTTTTAGAGATTGATATTTCAATATAACGATTTAAATTTTTATAAAAATACAAAGGTCTTAGGGTCGCAGTAAAATTTTATCGTTTGTGCAAGTTCTTTGTCAAACAGATGATGGCGATGTTAAAATAAAGATTCTTGTAGATCCATCCTTTTTGTTTTACCTCTCACAAAGAACTGTAACGATTTTTGATTTCGATCTTCCCTTCGTATGGAAATAAGTCCATTTTTAGTTAATAAGCTTTAAAATTACCAAACATGTAAGTAAAATAAGTACCGTATGTTTTATTATTGCAGAAAAAGAATAAGGAAGAATCCTGAGATGTTGGAAATGTTATTAATGCCGATTATGATTGAATTCCGGGAATTTGATGATTTGATTTTATGATTTATCCCACAAAATTTACCCGTGTTATGTTTTGCAGGTCCCACCATTTTTGTATTCCTTTTAAAGTTAATTGCAAACCAACTATAATGACGAATTGGTTAAAGAAATTATTTCCTAAAACAATATAAATAATCGTCGATTTTGTTTTTTTTTTAAAATAATAATTACTCATTTGACATTTATACTCAAAAAAAAAAAGGGTAATTTAAATTTGGTTAATTAGAAAATTTTTTGACGTATTATAACACCATCTAATTCAATCTTTTTTATTTTATTTTTTCAAAGGAATTTGTTTTAAAAAAAAAAAAAAATTGAATTGATTTCTAATTTTTTTTTACCTTTCAATTATTTTTATCATTAAATGTTATAATTTTTTTTCATATTTAAAATTATTTATTTAAGAAGTTATTTTGCTGGTTCAAAATTGTAACATTACTTTATTAAAAAAAACCATTGTAAAAAAAAAATTATTTAATGAAAGATGGTATCCAACAAAGAAAAACCACTTCCATCACTTCCTTTTTTCAACAAATCAAATTCTAACGATTCCTCCAATAATAGCAAATCTAAATCTTCCTGCTTTTCACCGATATCAGCATTTTTCTCAAAACATACAACAAAATTTACCACATGGTTTTCAAAGAAATTTCCAAAAGCATCAGAATTTTTCAAAAAATATAAGATGGCATTTTTAATTTTATTAATTTTATTGTTAATTGCACTGTTAATCATCATTATCATTGCTGCCGTTGGTGGATTTTCACGAGACGACGGTGAACCTGGTATTGATATGAACGGTAAAGGGGATGGAACTTATTACGGTATGTAATTACATAAGTTCCTTTTTAGGAAAAATGAGATTATACTCTAATTTTCTTTTTGATTTGATTATTTAGATCCTGGTGTGGGTATTGGAGCATGCGGTTGGCAAAATTATGACCATGAATTTGTTGCAGCATTAGTAAATTATAATTTTCAATTTTCTTCCTTTAACATTTTCTAAATGAATAATTAATTTATATAATTACTTTACTACATTACAGAATGCACCACAATATGGTAAATTTGCAAATCCGGCAGATTCGCCAATATGCGGTAAATGTATAAAGGTTACGGGTCCAAAAGGTTCTGTTAACGTAAAATTAGTTGACAAGGTAATTAATTTAACGAAATGATCCCCTCTTTAAAAACATTAATTTTAAAATCCACTTTTTTTTTTTTTTTTTGTCAAGTGTCCAATATGTAAACATGGTGATATTGATATGACGTCAAAAGCATTTGAGGTAACCAACGTTACAAGAATTATTAATTTATTAAAATTACGATGTATGCTAATTTCTTTCTTGAATTATAGAAAATTGCTGATATAGATGATGGTAGAGTCAAAATTACTTGGGAGGGATGCTAAAATACAAACCAATTCATACAATAGATTGTCACTATATTAATTACACTGTCACATCAATTATAATCGTAGTAATTTATTTTAAAAAAAAGATTACCTATTTGCAAGCTGCTTCCAAATCATTAATTAATTGATCCAATTTACTTTTATGCAATATAAATATTTTCATCGCAGGTGTAATGCCAAAATCCGAAAAGGCCCTTTTCGAATCTGACGTTACAGTTTGTTTTGTTAATTTAAAATTGCATTGATAATTTGCGATCTATAATAAAAAAATGTTTTTAACAAAAGAGCGTGAATTACGAAATGAAATGAAAATCAAATTAAATGAATTAATTGTAATTTACCTGCTCAATGATTTCGTCTTCGGGATGAAAATAAAAAATCGTCGGCTCAGACTAACAAATTCACGTGTAAGTATAATTTAAGAAAGTTAAAGGATTCGAATCATTTTATACGTACGCTTTTGACTTTTTTCATCTTCTTTTTTGGCATCACATCTTCTTCATCCAAAGTGGAATCAATCTCTCTATAAGTTTTAGTTATGATCAGAAACCATTCAAATTCATAAGGTTCTTTCTAAACAAAAACATAAATTTTTTTTTTTAAAATTAAATTTGAAAAATAATTTTTTTCAAAATGTCTAAATTTACTTACATCTTCAATAGCCCATTGAATTTCTTCTTGTAACATTTTATACATTGGTGGGACGAGTTGTACCGGCATATTTATTAACCTCTCACTTAATATTAATCCGATATGAAATTGTGAAGTTTCTTTTAATAATTCAATTAATTTTTCGTTTAAATTTGTATCTTTTTTTGTTTTTTCTATTAAATAATTTTTTATTTGTTTTATACATTCTTTATCCTAAATAATAAATGATATGTATTAGATTTGATATGTTTTAGATTCTTTAATAATATATAATATATTGAAGTAGGCACATGTATACCTTATGTTCATTCATATTCAACACGGTAAGTAAAGCATAAGGATCAGAATCAGCTCCATCAATTTTTACAGTTGTACCTAATAATGGTTGACTTATAATTAATTCCGACAATTCACTTAGATTAAATAATTCTGCATCCGTTGAAAATAATTGTATCATTAATTGTTTTATTGTTTGATAATCTATTTCTTTTGGATCAAAAAAATCAAAATCTACATCGACTATTTCGTTCTATGATCATTAGTACGTTAAAAAGGGAAATTGAAAAAAGCTTCGTAAGGAAATATTTAATTTGCCAAACTCAAAAAAATGCAAGAATCGTTGTTATACATTACTTCCAAATGTTCATTCTCTCCTCCATCAGATGCTCCTTCTTCATCCGACTCTTCTCCTGAAATATCCATAGAATCAATTTTATCATCATTTGCTTTTCTTTTTCCCATTTTTAATTGAAAGAAAATGTTTGAAAGTAAATTTTTATCTAGATGTGGCAATTTTATCTTGGTGTCATGTAGTACCGAGCACGTGAGTTAATGATATTTCACGTGAAAACGATTACAGTCACGCGTTACTTTCTCAATTTTTTTGATGGATAACCAGCTCACTGTCGTCCAACCAAAATCTGCGTCTAATGGTTTATATAACAATTAAATAGTGATGTTTAACAAAATGGATGGCTCCATTACATCTGATAAATGAACTAATATTTTATTATTTTATAAGGAGTCTGAGCGATGTTGAATTCTAATGACGATAAATTATTTTAGAGTATAACTTAAAAAAATATCGAACGCTCAACTCGCCTTTTACTAAACCCATTAGATAATTACAACATATAATATAAATTTAAGTTAATTTCTAATCATAACAATATTAAAAAAAAATAAGTATTTTCTTTGAAATTTAATGTTTAAGAAAAAGAAAAGAAAAAGAAATTACTTTTAAGCTTTTTGAATGCAAATTCCATAAGGTCTAATATCCCTATCATTATCAGTAACAAAAATACTTCCATCTGATACTGTCTTAAAGGCATTAGGTTTCACACGATTTTGAAACACGATTTTATATTTCTCTCCCTCAAGATCAAAGTTTTGAGCATATGAAGCGGCTATTTCAATATATGGAGTAGAATAAATTCCATGACCAAAGTGAAATCTCTTTCCTTTACTCAAATCAAATCCATCCTTTGCGATTGAATTCGCATTATGTTTTGCGGTACCATGGTAGCTAACAATCCATTCATCTTTCACGGAATCAAAGCAGGTTACCCTATTATTTACCCCAAGCCAACTATTGTCATTAAATTTATCAAGAATTTTTAACGCGATACGTCTCCATCCATATGGTCGATTATAATTGAAATTTCCACGCATATATTTCTTGGAACTTTGTATATTTGTAAAATCATAGTCAAAAGGAGGGTCCAAGAAATCCCGATCAAGGACAAAAATTGTAATAGATCCTCCTCCACGTAATAGCAAAGTCAAATAAATTAATGAATCATTTGTGATATCATAATATTTTTAACGTTAGATGGTCTTGAAGTGTTTTATTATTATAACGTAAATTTATTTCCTCCGGTGGGATTCGTTCAGTTTTATAAATTTCATTTTTCAATTGACGTACGGAGGTATTCGCGTTAACGTTTCTTAACGTTATGGTCTCTCCGGAAAGAGTTTTTATGAAAACGTTTTCGATAATTAAACGTCGATCATCTGGAACATCATAATCAGCGTTGTCTTTTACCAAGTATTTCTCACGAAGTGAATTATAATCAAAAGTTTGAAAATTATAGTCGGAATTGTTATCATTTTGTAACGATATGTATTGTTCTTGCGTAATTATTCGAGAATTCGTTACTTCAGACAAGGCCGCGGCCACGAGTGCAGAATTGCTCATTTTTTATTTTTTTTTTTATTTTTAATTTTTTTTACACGTTTATATACATATTTTAAACCGATATTTTTATTACTCCCCAACAAGGGATCAATTTCCTTCGCAAGGGCATTTTTATCAGATGATTCCAACTTTTATTGGTTTAACCGATGAATTCATAAGCCATATGACTACATTAGTTTGTGTATTAATATTTTTTTAAAGTAGATCGAATAAATATTGATTTGGCAAAATTTTACGCCTGTTTGACAATTTTGACATTGATAAACAAACAATAATCTTATATAATTAATAAATTTGAAAGTATTTCGTAATAATGATTACATAAAAATTTTTTCTCATAATTATGATCCAAGGAAATTTTTCTTCGGTAAACATTACATATAAAAAACCCAAAAGAGATGGACTTTTCTGATTATTAAGGTTTCATATAAATCATATATATTTTTAAAATTTTTAATCGTTATCACTTAAATAAGGTACTGTATATATATGTCAGCAAACGAGAACTATCATTTAGAGGTAATTAAAGACTTTGAAAGAGCTCTTGAGGAAAGTGATGATTATGACGTAATAATTAAGGCTGGTGATGAGAAGGAAGTTCGAGCACATTCATCTATACTTCGTGCCAGATCATCATATTTTAAAAGAGCATTATCTAGCGATTGGGAAGAAAAAGATGATAACGGAAAATTTATTTTTAAAAAGCCAAATATCTCCTCTGAGGTGTTCCATTTGATCTTCAGGCAAGTAAAACAATTCAATCATATCTTTAAGAATTTTTGTTCGTTACAGGATTAACCTACTTGATTTTTTTTTAGATATTTATATACAGGAATTATAGATATTGATCAATGCAATAAGAATATAGTTTCGCAATTATTAATCGCGTGTGATGAACTCAGATTATGCAAGTTGATAGAACACATCCAAGGATATATTTCTGAGAAAAAAGGATATTTGCAGGAGAATCCTGTTGGCACACTTGAAAGCATTTACAAGGTTGAAACTTTCCAAAACATAAAAGATGAATGCTTTGAAATCATTTGCAAAGATCCGAGAATTCTCTTTACTTTAGAAAATCCAACAACAGACAAATCGATTATTACCATGATACTTCAAAGTGATGATCTTAATATGGAAGAAATTGACATATGGGAATCTCTTCTTAGGTGGATTTTTATTCGACACCTAAAAATCGATAAAGAATCTATGTGATCCTCAGAATCCTCGGAAACTTCAACAGATATTAAACAGATAGTTCAAGAATATATCCCGTTAATCAGATTTTATGATATCTCCAAGGAAGACTTTTTCTTAAAAGTATATCCGTATAGAAATTTCTTGCCTCAAGATTTGCTAAATGATGTTCTTCGATATCATATGGTTCCAAATTCTATTCCAACGGTCAACTTCAAGCCTCCTAGGAATTCTAGAACTTGTTTTAATTCTGTCTTTGTCAGTAAACGTTTATTCAGGCTTTTCGCGAAGTGGATAGATAAGAGAAGTGAAGACTATGCTACAAAGGACGTTCCATATAAATTTAATCTCCTTCTTCGTGGTACTAGGGATGGATTTGAATCTACGATGTTTCATCAATTATGTGATAGCAAGGGTGTCACAATAACTATTACGAGAGTTAAAGATTCAAAGCAAATTATTGGTGGTTATAATCCTTTGAATTGGTATCAGAATGGTCAATATGCAAATACATGGGATAGCTTTTTGTTTAACATAACCGATAGTAATGATCTCAATTCTGCAAAAATTGGTCGTGTTTTTCAAAGCCCTCAGAATGCGATATATAATCACAGTAGTTATGGACCAACTTTTGGTGGTGGAAATGATTTGCATGGACAAGGAAATACTTGGAATGCTTCTAATGGAAACACATATACTAACATAAGGATTCCAACCAACTTCACTATCGATGAATATGAAGTATTTCAGGTCGTAAAGAAAAGTTAATTAATAATGAAATTTGTCTAACAGAATTCTTTCTTTGATATGTTGATTCAGAACATTCTTAATATATAACTATTTCTTACATATGATTTATAAATAAAGTTGCATATATACGTAAAACTATTATTTCTGATCAAGAAGGCTTTCATTTTATAAAATAAAATGCCTATATCTTCTTGGCCCTTATATGCTATTT
Organism: Funneliformis caledonium; assembly: GCA_910591825.1. Taxonomy (NCBI): domain Eukaryota; kingdom Fungi; phylum Glomeromycota; class Glomeromycetes; order Glomerales; family Glomeraceae; genus Funneliformis; species Funneliformis caledonium. The sequence continues at coordinate 16,653 of CAJVPQ010000332.1, forward strand.
TGAAGTACATGTTAAAAGTTACATGTTTATCAGTATTAATTTCACCTTTGAAGCACAATAAAATCTTTGGCAAAATTGGATATTTTCATTATAAATTAGCTACTCTCTTGGAATCCTTAATTAATGTCTGTACTTGGATGCACTAATACAATTTTTTTGCAGTTGTGTTCAAATAAATTGTAATTTGCGCCAATCCATTTTCCACATAATTACCATACTTGGATAGGAAATAATTAAACGGCCACATATGATAATTATACTTTGGCCGTAGAGTAATTTGCAACAGCAAAAATTTAATTATCTGAACCGGATAATTATAACGTAACTTCACTAATAACCTGTGAAGTTACTATTAATAATAAACTGCCTGAAGAATAATGCAAATTGTTTAATAAATCCATCGATTAACTGATATCGAAAGCGTTAAAGGTAGGCTATGACACCCAACCTCGCGATATTCAAATGGAATTTATTATAAAAAAAAAATTTTTATCTTATATAAAACGTTTTATGATGCAGTAAACTTAATTGTTTTGTCAAATAATTGTAAAAAATAAATGCTCATTTCCTTTTATCTCCGCAATTTTTGTTAAATTTGTAAAGGGAGGCCAATGCCTTTTTCCTAGTCGTGAGAAATTTGACAAAGCATCTTCAATCACTAGTCAGCATTAAGTGCATGGGAACAATCTAAGCAAGCAAATAGTTTATGTTTGCTTAACAGATTGAAATAATGAAAGCTTATGGCTATTAAATTAAGCATAATCTCCTTACTCTTTCCTGAAAATTGATAATTTCCCTAACTCTCTAACTTTCCAATTAATTTTGCTATTCAATACATTAATGCATGTAAATCACCGAGTATATATCCTTTACGTGTTCATAATGCTAATCTACAAATTTGTTTACACGCGTGAACTGCGGTCATAATGCTTGACTGTAACCTTGTTCAAGTGTCGGCAGGCCATGAACTGCTCTTAAAAATTTGCTCCTTCTGTAATGTCAGCGGTCGCTGGATGACCAATGAAACTTCAGTAGCATTATACTTTTCAAAATGGAAATTATTTGTTATAACGTGTTGTTTGTAATATAAGAATTACCTTACAGTAGTAATTCAAAATTTGATCTAAGGTTTACTAATTTATTTATGATTTACTGAAATATAAACACAAGCCGAACTTTTATCATGAAACATAAGTTTCCTATTTTTTCATATTTAGGAAATTGATTATCGCGACAATTACCAAATTTCTTTCATGTTGCTTTGAGTTACACATATTATTGCATGAACGCTATTATTTATTAAACGTCGAATATTAGTTCATAGTACATGATTCCTAAATGAGAATAATAATAAATTAATTCCCGATTTTTCTATTGAACCGCTTTTGAAAAAAAATAAAATAATAATCATAATCATAATATGATAAAAATTCTTTCACTTTTACAAAATGCAAAAAATGAGCACATTTTATGTCTTCTTTTATCTCGCTATTTTTGTCACCTTTTCTAATGCAATGCAGATTAAAATTCTAGTTGGTAACGCATTTGGACAAAATGTATTCGAATCAAATGTTGTAAATGCTAGCATAGGTGATATTGTATGTACAGTAAAAAACACTTTATTTAGCATTGCTTTAAACATTTACAAAATTTTCAGATCCACTTCATTTGGACGCATGGTTCACATAGTGTGATTGAATCCGATACAGCGGCAAGCTGCGTAAGATCCGCAAAACCTAATGCCTTTTAGTTCAGATGGCGAATTTTCAGCACCTAAAGTATTTTCTACTAAAATCACTCAAGAAGGCAAACATTGGTTCTATTGTGGCGTTCCTGGACATTGTGAAAGTGGCATGTACAGTACTCTCGTCGTTGGAAATGATGATTCCGGGGGAACAAATAATGAAACTAGTACTAAAATTATTTGTAAGTTTTAATTTTTAAATTTTTTTTATTTTTTTTTATTTTTTAATTCAAACTGACCGATCACTTATTCCTTTGTAATAGCATTTTTTAAAAAAAGAAAAATAAGCATTATCATCTTTCTTATAATTTTTACATTTCTCTCTATATGTTACATAATAGCAAAAATTATAAACCAAGAGGTAACCCTCATTTAATGTTGATCCCTAACAAAAATGATAAGAACTCACTAATTTATAATTTTTTTTAGGGACAAAATGTGTTAATATTTGCAATAGCATTTATTTTATTTGGTTTTATCATGGACTTGCTTTTTCTCTTTTATGACGCAAGAAAGGTTCCAGAGCTTTATATAACAAGGTAAGATTACATGTGGATCTTTTCAAACTTTCTGAACTTGTCATTTCATTTTTTTATAAGCTGATTATTGTTTTAAAGTCTTGTAGTCCTGATAGTTCCATTCGGTTTAAATGTTGTATTTATGACTGCAACGATAATTCATGAAATTAAGACAAGTGAACATAATTGGTTTAAAGAAATTTCAACTTATTTTCTGGCATTAGTAATAATAGTTATAGGATCAGATTTTGATGCATGGAAATTGCTTGAATCACGAATTGGCAATTTAAAAGGATTTAATGCACCACTTTCTGATACATCCAAAATGTTTATGTTATGGTGTAGTATCTTTCATATTTTCATTAAAGACATTCCACTCTTTGTTATTCAGGTATATTATTTATAGAAAGTTCTTTCTTTTAAATAATATATTATTTAATTATATTAACACGTCAAAACCTTTATTAATTCATTTGTAGTTTTTATATAAAAAGTTTCTCGATGAGAATTATACAATGATAACATTCATGATCTTCGTCAAATCCATTATATTTTTAATTATAGATTTATTGAGCAAAGGATTGGAAGCAATTAAACATATTAAACATAATGCGGGTGAGGATGAAAAAAATCATAGTGTAGATACAAGTGAAGAAAGTAGGTGCAAGTGAAGATAATATGGTTCAAGAAAGTCCAAGTGGTGATAGATCAAAATCCGTTTACAGAGTTTTATGTTATTTTTTCATGTTTTGTCTTGTTTTAATTTATTATACTGTGCTTATAATTACATATCATCTCATCACACTATTTAAACGTTAAGTGCTAATTATGCGTCAGCAAGATACTTTATTACGTTAGATTTATCATACGTCATTGTTAGTTCAAGAATTCATTTATAATTCCGTGTTAAATTTATTTATAGCGCGGTAATATAAGATATCGCGTGATAATAAAATTTTTAAGGCAAGGACCCTGAAAAAAAAAGGAGGGAATGCATTTTCGCGCGTCCATTTTTTAGCCAATCACTTTTTTTTTACTTGATCAAATAAAATGCAAAAAAAAAACTTTATTTCTTTCGACTATTTGAAACTTTAGATAATTTAATTATAAAATCCTAATAGGCCCCAAAGTTCACATTTTTGTCAACCAGGAATATCTTCGTCAAATAAATATGGGAATTTGTGTTTTCTTTATATATAGGCATTTTGATTGAACTTTACGATAAAAAAAATTTACGCGATATGACATAAATTATCACATGCTATGAAATCGAGTTTGTCCGACCTATTACCATTATTATTGCAACCAGATTTGGGCCATTCAAAAACTTTCCTTTGAACATAATCGTATGCTACCCGTTGATATACGTTTTTGTACAAGATGTGTATCTAATTCATTTGCAATTTATAAATTTTCATATGCTTTAACAATAACTTATATAAGTTTTGACTTTGGATTCAATTTCGAATTTCTACACTGACAATAAGTTTTGCCATAAAATATTTGATTTTAATTCGTGAAGTATAAATCAACTTTATAAGTTTAGAATAATATACTCGTATATTATATATAATCACTGCATCCTTGAAAACTTAGAACTTTTTATAAAATCAATCAAATTTTTTTTTTTTTTTTTGGTTTAACAGATCGTAATTTTCATCAATGATTTCGTTATTAATATGATAATTTTTAAATTACACGCATACTAGCTTATTAAGCGTGGTGTGTGATAGAGGGTGATAAATAATCATATTTCGTGCTAAGAGGTAAGATATCATTAACTGAAACGACGATATTTTACAATAGAAAATTATATTAACAAAGTTTAAGGAACAAGAGTTTATTAAGAAATGCAAAAAAAAACTAACTATTAATGGCTCTGTAATAGTCCTTAAGTGAAATTCATTAACTAAAAAAAAACGAAGCACATATATACAGAATTCTATCTCGAGACAAATCTATAATTCTCTATTAAAAAAAAAAGAACAATTGATCAGGGCCGTGTGGAGGGAAGAAATGGTATCATCACATACACTAAGGTCAGAAATATGCCAAAGGAACAGGACGCAGTAATGGACCTGGGCGCGGTTAGTAATTAATTCGGAAACCCAACAGTGTCGTGAATTGTCAAGTAGACAAAATTGCGTTAGCAAAAATCTGTTGGGAAATCAGCAAAATTATAATTCGTGAATTGTTATACGAGAGAGAGACTACATAACCAATCAGACAATCGATTACTAAATTTTAGATGGCGTTGTATTTTATTATACAGGAAAGGTAATTTTGATTTATAAATTTTTGGACAATATGTTCAATCCCTTTTGTTCTATGCATAATCGCTATACTTAGATAATTATATAAAGTCGACAATTCCCATGATTTTTACCATGAAAATCTGAGAAAAAAAGAAATTAGATAATTTCAAATTTGTATATTTAAGCTTAAAATTCATATGAAGTAAATATTTGACATTAAGCCACAACACAATGATATTAACGAACATAAATTGATTATGTAATACTGTTTTGTTTTGAAAATATCATTGTCACGAGCTTTTACATAGGAAAAAAAATCAGGTACCTATTAGACGTTCTGTTCACAATAAAAAATAATATGATAATTGATATATCTGTATAAGTTTCGTTACGATGTGATGTAAAATGTTATAAACATGTTACCTTGCGGACATTCCGTTTATTAATGGTTATGGTTATACTATCTCAAAAAAGGTTATATGGCTTTTGATAAGCGAAAGGTGGTGTCTCGATCCATAATCAATAAACCTTTTGATCTTCCTTTATGCAACAATAAAAAGCTTCAATTCTGCATTTTTTACGCCCGAAAGTTTTTTCTATTTAAAAAATTGAATCAAATGCCATCACGTTATTTTCCCGAAGTTATCGAAGATTTTGAAAAAGCCCTTGTAAATGGTGATGATTATGATGTGATCATCAAGGTTGGTGAAGAACTTGACGAGAAGGAACTTCGAGCGCATTCATTCGTGCTTCGTACTAGATGTCCATATTTTAAGAGAGCATTATCTAAAGATTGGGAAGAAAAAGAAGATAAAGGTAATTTTATTTTTAAAAAACCAAATATCTCTTCCGAGGTGTTCCAATTAATCCTCAGGCAAGTCAAAACAATTCATTTATATATTAACGATTATTATTCTTAAAACTTTAATAATACTTTTTTTCGATGATGCTTAATTTTCTAGGTATTTGTATACGGGAATTGTAGATTACGATCGACACCATAAGGAAGTAATTTTGCAATTCTTAGTTGCGGCCGATGAACTGGGATTAAGCAATTTGATTCAACACATCCAGGATTATTTAATTGATGATGAAGAATATTTGCATAAGGATCCTGTTGTCCCACTTGAAGTCATTTACCAACATGAAACATTTGAAAAGCTGAAAAATTGTTGTCTTGAAATCATAAGCGAAGAACCGAAAATCCTCTTTACATCTCAAAAATTTACATCTTTAGAAAAACCAATTATTACAATGGTACTTCAAAGAGATGATCTTAATATGGAAGAAATTGAGATATGGGAATCTTTTCTTAGATGGCTTTTCGTTCATAACCTAAAAAGTGATGATGAATCTACGTGGTCCTCGGAAACTTCAACAGATATTAAACAGATAGTTCAAGAATATGCCCCGTTAATCAGGTTCTATGATATCTCCAAGGAAGACTTTTTCTTAAAAGTATATCCGTATAGAAATTTCTTGCCTCAAGATTTGCTAAATGATGTTCTTCGATATCATATGGTTTCAAACTCTGTTCCAACAGTTAACTTCAAGCCTCCTAGGAATCCTAAAACTAGTTTTAATTCTGTCTTGATTAACAAACGTTTTTTTAAGCTTTTTGCGAAGTGGATCGATAAAAGAAGTGAAGATTATGCAGCAAAAATTCCATACAAATTTAATCTTCTTCTTCGTGGTACTAGGGATGGTTTTGATTCTGCAACGTTTCATCGATTATGTGATGGCAAGGGTGCCACAATATCTATTGCTAGAGTTAAAGGTTCAAAGCAAATTATTGGTGGTTATAATCCTTTGAATTGGAATCAGAATTGTCAATATGCATATACACTGGATAGCTTTTTATTTAACATAACAGATAGTAATAAGCTCAATTCTGCAAAAATTGGTCGTGTTTTTCAAAACCATCAAAATGCGATATATAATGACAGTAGTTATGGACCAACTTTTGGCGGTGGAAATGATTTGCTTGGACTAGAAAATTCTTGGTCTGCATGTAATGGATACACATATACTAACATTAGCATTCCAACCAACTTCACCATTGATGAATATGAAGTAATCCAGGTCGTAAAGAAGAGTTAATTCATAATGACGATAGTCATTTTTTTGTATTGATTCATGTTTAAATTCTTAATCTTTATTTCATGTGATCGATCTTAATTTTATTCCTAGAATAAAATATATATAAATATATAAAAATCGAGTTACGAACATAGTAAGCCGAACTTTTGACTCTACAATTTTTTAAAGTTAAAAATGTAAAAATATGTCTATACGCGTTTTTTTTTTTTGTTTATTAAAATTAAAATAATAAATAAACAACCCGAATTTAGTTTTTTTTTAAACTCGTCGCTAATTAGGATTGAGGATAATCAAGGTTTTTAGCGACGATTTGCCGACACCGGCCTAAATTACACATTTAAGAAAAAAACCTGACATACGGAGGTGTCTCATATCTAACCCTATTGGTAACAATACTAGGGATGCGTCATAAGTTCGGTTTATTGTTAGCGATGGTTCGGTTAAACTTTCGGTGAATCGGACTAATTTATATAAATATACCAATTGATTACTAAAAATTTAGATGGTAGAAAAGTAAACAATATTTATAATTCCTTTGGTTCTAATATGTTTTTTAATGCATACCAGTAAAATCAATTTATGAGATACAGTAACTCATATGATCTATAATATGATTTCAATGACAACATTCTTTTCATGGAGCAAAAGGTATTAAAGTCAATGGAACCTTTGCGATTTTCCTTTTTTTATATGCCATCACGTTATTTCCCGAAGTATCGAAGATTTTGAAAAAGTCCTTGTAAATGGTGATGATTATGATGTAATCATCAAGGTTGGTGATGATAAGGAGCGTGCTCCGTATTTTAAAAGAGCATTATCTAGAGTTTGTAGCGGTAAATAATAACACGTCAGTCAATGATTTATTTTTAGAAATTAGTAATCATGATGAGTTATAACAATTAATAATAACGAGTCTCCCAATAATTTATTTTAATGATGAGTTATAAAAATCAATAATAACGCGTCTCATTATAATTTTTCTTTAAAATTCGTAATGAAAATGAATATAAAATTTTATTTCAACATATCGAATTATTTTTATAATTTATAAATAAATTGTTAACTGTAAAAGGAAACCGTTAGTTAACTTAATTACATTCTTTTAATTACAATCGTTAACGAATCAATTATTAAAATATGAAAATTATGTAATTGAATTGAGAACGTGATATTGAAAATTTTAATAATTTAAAAAAACATCAATTTGTTTGATAATAATAAAATAGATGATTGTATGAATATACAATCTAATTTATTAAAGAAAATACAATTAATTTTAGAGAAAATTTTTGAAGAATATATATTAAAGTAGACATTTGGTAAGTACTTTAACGTATAAACTTATTAGATATTAAATTTATTCTAAAACAAAAAAAAAAAAAGTATTTTTTATCCTTTCAAATAACTCAAACACTTTAATCAAGATGAATAATACAATCCTAATAATTACATGTAAAAAAAGATACTTCCGGAAGGAACTTGTATGGCGAAATATTGATTATATAATACTATATTCTGTTTTGAAAATATTATTGTCACGAGCTTTCGCATGGAGAAATCAATTCTGTACCTGTTAGATCTCATGATTATTAATAGATCTGTATAAGTTTCGTTACATAATGTTGTAAAATGTTAAGTTTGTTAACATTTCACAAATTGAAATTCACAATTGAAATTCATTGATAATAAAAACTTCAAAGATCTAGACATAGTTGTACTAAATCATTTTTTTAAGGTGATCCCTTTACGCCATAATAAAAAATCGATTCAGCATTTTATATTACGAAGGGATTTTTTATTTGAGAAAAAATTAAATCGATATGTCGTCTCGCTATTCTTCCGAAGTTATTGAAGATTTGGATATTGCTCTTGAAAATGGTGAAGATTATGATGTAATCATCAAAGTTGGAGAAGAATCTGATGAGAAGGAACTTCGAGCGCATTCTTTCATTCTTCGTGCTAGATGTCCATACTTTAAGAGAGCATTATCTAAAGATTGGGAAGAAAAAGACGATGATGGTAATTTTATTTTTAAAAAACCAAACATCTCCTCTGAGGTTTTCCAATTAATTCTCAGGCAAGTAAGGCAATTTTAATTGTAATCGAAATTATTATTATTCTTAAAATCTTTTCTATAATTAAAATTCGATTTTTTAGGTATTTGTATACGGGTATTGTAGATTATGATCAACACCATAAGGAAGTAATTTTGCAATTCCTGGTTGCGGCTGATGAACTGGGATTGAGCAAATTGATAAAACACATCCAGGATTATTTAATCAATAATGAAGAATATTTGCATAAAGATCCTGTCGTCACACTTGAAGTCATCCACCAACATGAAACATTTGAAACCCTAAAAGATTATTGTCTTGAAATCATAAGCGCAGAACCGAGAATTCTTTTTGCATCTCAAAAATTTCCATCTTTAGATAAACCAATTATTACGATGGTACTTCAAAGAGATGATCTTAATATGGAAGAAATTGAGATATGGGAATCTCTTCTTAGATGGCTTTTCGTTCATAACCTAAGGATCGATGAAAGCGATTCTTCGTGGTCATCGGATGATTTAACAAACGTTAAACAGACTATACAAGAATACGTTCTGTTAATTAGATTCTATGATATTTCCAAGGAAGACTTTTTCTTAAAGGTGTATCCGTATAAAGACCTCTTGCCTAAAGATCTACTAAATGATATCCTTCGGTATCATATGGTTCCAAATTCTACTCCAATGTTAAATTTCAAGCCTTCCAGGACTCCTAAATCTATTTCTGTCTTGATTAAATTTAATTTATTTAAGCTTTTCGCGAAGTGGATTGATAAGAGAAGTGAAGACTATGCTACAAAAGACGTTCCATATAAATTTAATCTCCTTCTTCGTGGTACAAGGGATGGTTTTGATTCTGCAAAGTTTCATCAATTATGTGATAGTAAGGGTGCAACAATATCTATTGCAAGAGTTAAAGATTCAAAGCAAATTGTTGGTGGTTACAATCCTTTGGATTGGTATCAGAATGGTCAATATGGAAATACAGGGGATAGCTTTTTGTTTAACATAACAGATAGTAATGACCTCAATTCTGCAAAAATAGGTCGTGTTTTTCAAAACCATCAGAATGCGATATATTATCACAGTAGTTATGGACCAACTTTTGGTGGTGGAAATGATTTACGTGGAAAAGGAAATGCTTGGTCTGCAAATAACGGAAACACTTATACTAACATCAACCTTCCAACCAACTTTACCATTGATGAATATGAAGTATTTCAGGTCGTAAAGAAGAGTTATTGAAGGAAATAAACTTCTCAGATTTACGTTTAAAAAAAAGATATTTTTGACCTTATTATTATGTAAATAAAGAAATTCATATATTTGATTACCTAAAAATTTTCATGATTTTTTGTCCTAACATCTTGTCAAAAGTACAGGTACCTAATAATTTCGTTTCTAACAGAATCTTATTAAATTAAAAATGATTGCATTGCTTCTTTCAAAATATAATACTTTAATCATTCAGCATATTAGGCCGAAATCTTATTAGTCGTTTATAATATTGATAAGATAGCATTAGTTGCCACATTGAATGAACGATAACTAATACAGAGCATATTGTACAATAATGTGATCTTTGTAGCAAAATTTAACTTTGACCGTTCAATAATGATCGCACGGTTATATTGGACCCTGCAATAATTTACTTAATAGACCACTTTGTTGTTTAACTACCCGTAAATTTTCGAACGCAATATTCCAAAAGAAATCGGTTAAATCAAATTAATGTCATCAATAATGTAACTATTGTCGGAAAATAACCAGTCTTGGGAAAATGCTTATTAAACAATACTTTAATTTCAGGCGGATTTATCGATTATTATTTTTTTAATTCTGGTCAAAATTAAGGAAATCGATAAATCGAACTTAAATCGATGATTGGTGATTTTTATCACCTTTCATTCATGCCTTCCGTGTTTCAATATTCCTGATTTGAAATGTTTTTTTTAGTGAAATTTTATTTGTCACCTGCAATAATTAACTTTAAAACGCCATTCCAAAACCTGTAATTTGCTGAATAATAAATCATTTTTAAAAATCATGATATTTAATGATTTCCAATAGGATATTGAGAATTGAAGTGATCGAATCTAAAGTATTTCTCATTTGATATTTAGACGTTTTGGAATTACTTTTGATTGCTCGAAAGAACCAATGAAAAAAAGAACAACCGGGAATCATCCAAAAACGTTTAAATTTTACAAAATTTACAACATTGGTACGTTTCGGATAATACCAGATTTGCGGTTTCTGGTACCTTATACGATCGATGAATCTTTCAAGATCTCCAAAAACAGATCTGGATCCTTTTATTTATGACAAATAGGGAAATAGTGCGGTATGTCGAATTGGTACTGAGAGTTTGAATATATAACTTTTTCTCTCCCAAAGAACCCTCAACAAGACTGATACCAGAAGGTTCTTAAGAAATAAAAATAAATAAATTAATAATAATAAATAATAATAATAAAAATACCCTTCGGAAGAAACTTCGTGGACTTGAATCCCGAATATTGGAATGATTTTCGAAATGATTTTCGATTCTATATTCGTCAATATTCATTTTCAGAAAAAAAAATGTTTGTACGCCCCAGATATGTTATTAATATACTGTGCATACATATACAGCAAATATTAGTGCATTGACCTATCAGTGCCCGGAATAATAACATGAGAAAGTTTGAAACTTCATTAACTAAAGTTTTTGAAAATGATGCTTAATGCAAAAGAAAAAAATTTTTATTTTATTTTATTGATAATTTCCATGTTCATTTCTTTATTTCGTAACGTTTAATAAATTCATCATTTATTTTTATCCGAAAAGGAAAAATTAAATGCCCATTTATGTAATAAGTAAAAATGGTTTACCATGAAAAAAAAATAAAATAAAAATGGTGCATATACGATGTTTTTTTTTTTTTTTTTTTTTGTTAATATATAAATCATCATTAGATAAACAAAAAAGAAATTTATATTTATTGGTAAAGTTATAAATATTTACAATATTTTAGAAGATCAAAAGTAGCTTTCGCTATAATTTTTTTTTTTTGTATTTTTAATGAGGTTTTTGAACGTATAATCTATGAATGTTAAAAAATGTTTGATATAATTCAAATTCATTTGAAATCTCATCTAAAGTTGTGTTAATGTTTTTTCGTTTAATATTCACATCTTGACCAATTTTGCCTTGCAAAAAAAGTCTACAAGTTTCTTTCATAAATAGGCTACCCAATTCACCTATTTTATCCGCCCAAATTCCCAATGGCAAATTGCGTATTTCGTGATTTATCTTTGATGATGAAAATGATGGGATCGATCTTATAAGTGATTCATATCGTTGAACTATTTGTGGGTTAACATTCTTCGATATGTAATTTTTACACACTGTTAAAAAGAGAATAAGGTTATTTTCGAGGTTAAATGATTTAAAATGTTCGTGATATTTTAATTTATGGTTCATACTTACTTGACGTATTTATTAAGTCAGTTATCGGACCAGAATTCATAGGTACGGATTCGATATCACAAACTTCCAGCCATCCACCCGGCTTAAGCACACGCACAAGTTCTTGAAATACCAAAGTTTCCCATTCTGGTTCCGAAAAATCAAAGGCTAAATATTGGATATGAATAAAATCAAAACTATTATTCTCAAAAGGTAACCCTTGTAATAAATTATATTGTTGAAATGTTATTCTATTGGGAAATCCCGTTTTTGGAAAAATTGGTAACATATCGACGCCAACATAATTGGGAAGTGGAAAATCGGCCGACATCTCTTTTAACCAATATCCTGCACCGCAACTTTTTGAAACCAAGTGAAGAAAAGAACATTTTCAAATTAGCTCATTTAAAGCGTTAATGATAATGATAATGTTAATGTTAATGTTAATAATTACCCAACGTCTAAAACTTTTGTATTTTTGTCAACTAAAATAGGTTTTACAGGTGATGAGAAATTTCCTGAAAATATTTCCCTTGTTAAATTGTGAGATAAATGCATTCTATCATAATCATATTCCTCTGCCAATGATTTATTTAACAAAAAGATTTCTTCATAATTGTTTCTTGGTTTTAGTGTAGTTTTTTTTTTGGAGATATGACTTCCCATATTTGATATTTTTAAAAAAAGATTGTGTAAGTTTTTAGTAAACGTGGTTAAAAGAATTGTTTTAAATATTTAAAATGTTAAATTATGCTTCCCTATAATTTTTTTTTTTTCGTTGTATTTATAGCAAAATGCTGTAATTCGAAAAGCTAAGCCAAATAAATGACTTTCTTTTTCCGATAGGTTATAATTTTTCTTAGGCTTGGTACACAAACATTTTAAAAGAATTTGAATTGCATGATTTCATTTTTTAATGAAAATTAGAAAACTTTGGTGCTCTCCACATTCATTATTTCTCAATTTGGAAACTAATTTGCCTGTTAGAAAAACTGGACAATATTACAATATTAGAAACAACAGATTGGCTGGTTCATGCAATTAAATTTTTATTTTTTTATTTATTTTATTTTTTTAGACATCCGTTATCATTCAATTGATTTCTCATTGATCCATTGATCCATTAGCAAATCGATTTCTCATTGATCCAGCATTCAAAGTCATTCGAGCTGCATTCTTTCACCCTGTTTGTTTAATTTTTTTACGGAAAAATTGTTCTAGTATCTGATGTTAAAATAGTAAATCTATTTTTTTTTTTTTTGAGATCATTCGACATTTTATTAATTAATTTGAAATATTTTACGATTCGTGCTATTAAAATTACCAATGATAACCTAATTGGCATGATTACATCATAAAACACCGTTGGGCAAATCTTTTGATGTTGTGATTTATTAAATTTATTTGATTAGAAATCAAATAATTCTTATCCGTTATGTAAGGGACTTTTTGCTAAGGAAATGAGATGCCTTTTCAATCATAAAAAAAAGGGTTTCTTTGTCTTTTCTGCTATGCCTAGATTACAAAGTTTCAATATTTATTAAAGGTACATATTCTTGTTTTCTTAACAATAAGCAAAATTCTCTTCGAGAATTATTATGTAACTTCGAAGGCAATAATAGATCTTCCGCATGCGCATCAGTATGATTGGTTTAAAAATATCTTGTAATATGACGTAAAAAAGGGGCTTGTATACAACGGTCTCATTTATATGGGGGGGGGGGGGGGGGGGGGGAGGGAAAGCAGTGGATGATTCGTATGTAATTTTATATTTAAAGTATGTGTGTATAGAAATGAAATCAGAAAAAATAAAATGTATT
>CAJVPQ010000333.1:0-30575 GCA_910591825.1 Funneliformis caledonium
TTTTTTGTATCATTGACACTTATAAATTTACAGGTGATCATGTATTGTGTTACATTATATTTCTGGAAAATTTAAGGGTAGTTATATAATAATTTTGGACGATTTTAGGTGGTCAGATACTTATGACCACTACTGTAACAAGATTCTCATTAACCATAACTTATATTTTCTAGATCAACTAATCTCGTCCTCAGGCCGTCATTTAATTACTACTTCTGATTTCCTTCTCAGGGATTTTAACCACCAGTCAAAAAGATTTGATTTATCTGATTTTTTCTATAGATTAGACAACATTGTTTTAGAAAGTCACGTATATAGATTGATCAAACCAGCATTCAGACTAGCTTCCTCCTTACCATGTTACAAAATCATTTCTCAAGCGTCCACCTTAAATAACCAAATGAAAGAGATAGTATCAACCTGGAACACAACGCTCAATGGTCTAACCTTTGAAAAAATTATAGCCAATGTCTCAAACAGTAGCCATCTCATCTGTTACCATTTCACCTACAACATCAACCATAATAATGTTTGTCAGCTTGTTAAATGCTCCGGTTGTCCTCTCAGCAGACAGACCGTTTCATCTGGGCGTTGCATCATTAGTATTCCTAATGCCTTAGCCTACTTAGTTCAGATCATTCCTAAGCAATTACATATAGTCAAGAATCAACTCAAACAATCATTTAGGAAAATCTCTCGTATCACCTATACGATCTTTCACAAATCATATAACGACCCTTCTCCAACAATTCCGCTCACTGATAACATCATTGACCTTCTTATTCAACCATCAATGCACTCACCTAAGCTTAAACATTTGCAATCCACCTTTATCAGTGCAACAGCCTTAACATTTTACACAGATGGCTCCTTAATAGGATCTCGGACGGACAACTGTAAAATGGGATTAGGTTGGATTTGCTTACACTCTGATAATGATCCATTTACCTTCAAAGCCTTACTCACAAATTGGCCCTCTTTCACGCGAGCTGAAATTTATGCTCTCCTCACTGCCCTCTTAGTATCCCCAAATAACGCAGTGGTAGACGTCTACCTAGATAGCCAGGCAACAATTCATAGTTTTAACAAATATGTGCTCTCCAACCATCTTTCTCCAAGAAAGCTTGAAAAGGTTTCCAATTATACGATCTGGAATATTATCCGATACATCACTAATCACCTCAACCTTCAAATTTCACTTCATAAAATCAAAGCACACGCTGAAAATTATTACAACGAAATAGCGAACAGACTAGCTAAAGATGGATGCAATACACCCACTCTATCCTTGTTACTTAATAATGTCCCTTCATCAGATCTCTCGTTTTGCTTTAATAATATTCCTATTGAGGTCTCTATTAGAGGTTTTCTCAAGCAACTCTTCGCCGCACAAGCTTTTGGCAATTTTCTGGATTTGAACAGGAATGATAAACTCAGAGTACTCACAGTCAATAAATCTATCAATTGGTTCACCATCTGGAACCTTTTTTCGATAAACACCTCTTTCCTCTTCACGTCTTTTGCTTTATGTAAACTCAAATCATTCATAATTAAAAACTTCATCAACGAACTTCCTTCACTGTCACGCCTCACATTATTATGACCTGATTTATATGAACACTGGCCTTGTATGGGTTGCAACGTTGCTACCAAAACTGCTTTCTATATTTGGACATGTCTATTGTACTTCTCGAAAATTATGGACATGATCTCAGCTACCAAAAATGATCTTATTGACCAGCTAAGCTTTTCATACAGAGCCAGATACAAAGCGCACCAAACTGAACTAGAGGATGTACTCAATAACATCTTCGCATTACCTTCAAATGCTTCTAAGGGCTATACAGATATCATTCAATCCAGAATTTCGTCTTCTCTAATAGAGATTGTTCACAAAATAGCTAGCAATAAAGAGCAATGCTTCTCCATCATCTCACGCTCGCTGCTCCTCTCCACCAAAGCTATACGATAACGTATAGAAATACCGTTGCAACTTATTAATTGCTAAAGAGTGTACAATGGGCATTACTAAACAAGACAAGTGTAAACGAAGTACCAGTTCACCCCTGCCTCACAGACAGACATCAAGCCTCTCTTTTAACTGGAAGACTTAAATACACCTTACGAACAAATTTGGCTACGCGTTCTCAGATTTTTAGATAGACACTGACGTCTTCTTTATCTTTTCTTGCTGATGTTAATTTTCATTAAGTATGCACTTAGTGGAGTTGATGGAGAAGAAAGACGATGATAGGTCGATTCAAACGGGTTTGTAATATAACTACAGGGGATAACTAATACTTAGCATAGATTTATTTTCGATTTACTTTGTATTTCCTTATATGTAAATTTAATAAAGTTACTGGCAGTGCTACATCAGAAAAATAAAAAAAAATAAAAAAATTAAATTCTAATCTTCTTTTAATTTAATTTCTATTTATTCAAATATTAATATTTAAATAATTAAAATTTAAAGCATTAATTATTAAAATCAAAATTTGATATAAATTTATGATTACATTAAATAATAATAACTAATATTTATAAAAGCTAAACTATTAAAATTATTTTACAGGATAAGAAATTATATTAAGTTAAATTGATTAATAAGACAATATTATTTAAAATTTTACTATTAATTATTATTTTATAATATTTAAAAATTTTGCTATTATAAAAAATACATAAAATTTTATTATTCTAACTTTTGTAATACTTGAAAGATATTTTGTATCATTTAAAATTTACAGTCAATTTTTAATATAGCAAACTCTTAATATAATGAATTTTTTAAACAAATATAATAAAAATATTCTTATTATATTGAATTGACCAATCAAATTTCTTAAAATCTTTACTATAACCTTATAATGAAGTTGAGATCTAAGATATAAGATTCATTATAATAAGAGTTAACTATTTTATAAAAATTATATTATAAGATATTACTATACTAATTTTTTAAATAAAATATTTTTATTACAAAAATTATTAAAAATAATTTTTAATAAAAAATTTTTTCATATAGGCTGATTTAATTTTACTAAATGCTTTATATCATATGTGTGATAGCATGTGATATTCAAAAAAAATAAATTATAATTGGCTTATCTTTTGATAAAGTTATAATCTAATTAATTAACTTAGCATAATAAATAAGCGTAACTCTTAAATGTTCATTTTGTGAACAAAACTTTTCTTTTAGAAATAAGCTATTAACATATAAGCAAAATAAACACTAAAATAACAAAATAATATCACATTATACTTTACTTTTTTTACCTCCTTTAGAACTTCTTGTCTATTATCAAGATGCTTTTATTGTTTTTATTAAAAAATAGCTTGAGTTTAATAGACATTCAATCAATTCTAAATGACTTTCAATTAGTGTATTTTCAAAAACTATTTTTGTTTATTTATTTGAAAATGAGTCTATATTCTAAAATAGTCTAGCATAATGAAAATATTATTATTAATTTCAAGAAAAGGTAGGGGAAGAAAGATTTAAACAAATATTAAATTATGAATACTGAAGTTTTTAACAAAATACTAAAACAAAAATTACAGGTTATATTTTATTTGTTAATTATAAAAGAACTTATAAAGTTAATTTTAATTAGTATTTACAATTTTTAAGTTATTACTATGAAAAACTTAATACAACCTTTTGAAATTCTGAATACTAATTGAACTAAATGAAAATAAATGAAATTTTTAGAATGACGCTGTAACTTGTATTTTTATAACTGATTTCAGAGAATTTATTAATAAGTATATATTATTTCAATAAAATAGTAACAAAGTATTTTATCATCAATATTAAAGTTTTTATTAATTCCTATTTTTTAAATTCATATTTAAGAAACAAGTCTAAAGCAAATAAATTCTTAAATACAGATTGGACTTCACATACTTATAATCATAGATTTATATTATCCTGTATACTACTTCAATAATTACATCTTAATAATGTAATAATTATTAATATAAAATTATAAAATTTATATTAGTTTTTTTTTATTTGCATTGATGTTTCTACTGGCGATTTTTTTAGGAGTATTATTAATTAGATAATATAACTAGCAGTTTTCAAAGGATATTATATTATATACTACTGATTTTTCATCAATTTCTCCACCCATAGTAATACCTTCAAAAAATAAACGAACCTAAAAATAAAACATTTTAGCAACCAAAAAAAAAAATAAAATAAAATAAAGTAAATTTGAAAGTATAATGTTTCTAAACCTGATTATGATTTTTTTTCTATACTTAAAGTAGAGAAAATTTGTAAAGAAAAGCCCTTTTCTTTTAGTTATCGCAAAAACTGAGATATATGTTTTGCAAAAATATGTATATAAGAAGTAATATCATCCTTTTGATATAAACTAAGAACTTGAATAGAACTATTCATATGATTTTGAGTTAAGTGGCAAAACATTTGAATCCAATTTTAAGTATCAAGTTTAAATTGATTAATTTCTTAATCTAAAAGGGATATTTTATTTAAAGTTCTATATAAATTATAAAATTCTCATCACAATTTTTCTATATCTTCACCACGAATACTCAAAATGAATTGTGATAATGGAAATTTTTCTAGTATCTTCTTTTTATCTGAACCTATTAAAGAAGTCTAATTTTATTGCTTTTCAGTTGACTTGGACTGAAAAAATTCAAAATAAACTTTAATATTTTTAAATGCTAATTCAATTGCTGGTTTGATCTGTTTTTGAAATTCTTTTTTTTTAATTAAGTCAATAATTAAACATTCTATTAAAATGTCTGATATACGTGAAAATAGATGTAACTCATCTGGTATATAATTTTCTTGATCAAGTACTAAAAATATAGATGCTTTTTTTTCACCTAACAATTAATATTATATAAAATTAATTGTAATATTAATTTATTAATAAAATATAACAATACATAATATATTAAAAAAATTTATATTTTGTGTTTCCTATATTATTTCATATCTTATTCATATCTCATTGTAATAATGCTTCACAATTATAATATAGACAGAAATATTTGAAATTGAACACATTTAAACTCATAATAATATATATAAGTTTCCAATCTTCACTAAAAAATAGTTCAATCGGCTAATGAATATCTTCTCGATCAACAATTTTATTATTTTTTAAATCAAATAACTGATGCTGAAATAATTGTTCATCCTTTGATAAATCTTCATATTTTTTACGTCTAATATAAAGACAAATACTATGTTTATATAAATAATTAATTAAATAATTAAAATTATAAAATATTAATTAAATAATAAATAATTACCAATATTGATTATTTAGCTTTAAAACTTCTTTTCCTTTGTTCAATATACAAAATGTTATCATTACATATTTCTGTTTATGACCTATATTTTGATCATTACCTCCAATTTTAAGTTTAATTGCATCTCCTTATTTAAGAACCTATAAGGAATTATTTTCTAAATTGAAATTAATACTTTAAAGATAATTTTAATTGACCTATATACACTATTTCTAATTTCAGATTCTTAATTAATATTTCTTCTTCAGATCATTTATATACAAATTTATCATTATTAAATTAATTACTATCAATATTAAATATTCCTATCCTAATTTCTTTATTAATAATATTTGTAATATTAATTTTATGTTTTCTAATATGATATTCATGAATAAGATTAGGTTCAACTGCAGCTAAATTATGATAACTATTTCATGATAATAAGAATTTATCACATGCTCGTATAAAAGTATCTAGTTTCTTAATATCTGTAGTTTTATTAGAAAGTTGATAATTCAAATTAACAGTTTCTCTATTATAATCTAATTCTATATTATATACATAAATCATTGGCTGTTTATCTTTTATAATCATATTATGTTGTATAATTAATAATGAAAGTTTTTGCTCAAAATCTCTACCAAAAGCTGCAAACTGTTTATTTTGTTCTGATTTAGATTATATCATAGAAAGGGAACATTTTCTAGATATTGTAGGTGTAATAAAATGATTTAATCTATGTTAATATAATTTTCTTATATCTAATCTAAAAACTCGAGGATCTGATAACTGTGAACTAGTTTGGTTTATTTTCTAAATAATAATTAAATTAAATTAAATTATTTATTTTATTATAATATTTATTATATAAATTTAATGTATAAATACATGTAAAAATGCAGTAACCACTCTAGATGTAAATTTTTCGCTATAAACACTCCATTCAATATTATTTTTTTTCTAAAAGATGAAATACTTTGCTTTTTGATTTAAAATATATTTAATTTTATAACGAAACTTTCTATTTCCTAATTTAGTCTTGATAATATAATTATCAGATATCCAATACTGAATCCTCCTTTTTTGTGTCATTATAATATTTATAGGATAATATCTTAAAGATATTACATTATATCATGAGATAAATATTATACTACCTATTTTATACATTGTAATAATATGAGAAAAATTTGAATAATCTTCATTGAAAGTTCTTGTTGAGTAGTTATTTATAAAATTCTTTTAATATTAATTCTATTTCTGAAAAATAAATAATAATAATATTATAAAAAAAATACCAAAGTTTTGTTCATTTAACATAGTTACTCTTATTTATTTTAATAAACTAAAAATGTTGATTTCTTTTTGATTCTTATAAATTGATCTAAAACTAATCTAGAATTTATTTTAGTGATAAAAAGATAACGAAATTGCAAAAGTTCATAAAATCTTATGATTATCTAAAACTTTTACTTGTTACATGATTTATTTATTATATTACAGATTTATATTATTTATAAAAATTTTTTAATATAAATTAAATTCATTATTCTGATATAAGTGATAAAATAAAATAAAGCTAAATTAGCCCATATGTTTTTTAGCAATTTTAAAAAGAATTAATTTTAATTTCATATATTAAAAACAAAAATAAACAAAATATTTTTCAATAAAAAAATTTTTATTAGGAGTATAAATATTTTTAAACTTTATTTAATTATTCATTTAAACTATTAATAATATTTTTATATTAAATATTTTAATTAAAATTAAAAAATTTTGAATTTTAAATGGATCTAAAACTTTTTTAACTTTTGAATAATATTATTAATCATTTTCAAATTTTGTATTTATTATTTTTAAAATCTATTTAGAATTTTTTATTGATATTATATAAAAAAAAAATAATCTAATTGTTTGCTTTGTTAATAAGATAATTTATTATAAAAATTTAACCAAATAAAGTTCACATGTCATATAATAATATTAATTAAAAATCCTATTTTTAGTTAAAAGGATTCTAATAACTTAATTTTAATAGTTTAGTTTTCATTTACTTCTTATCTAAAAGTTTAAAATCACCTAACAAATTATAGAAATTATTGATTATTTTTACAAATTAGTATTTTAATCAATTTTTTTTTTAATATTTTTATTTTATATATTTTTTTTATAATTTATTTCAATAAAAAATAAAAAAATTTAATAAAAATTTTTTTTTTAAAAAAAATCATATTAAGAAATTAATCTGCTATATATTTTTTAATAAAAATATATTAAAAATATTTATTAATATTTAATAAGATATTTACAAGCATTTATAACTATTTCAATTTTATTTTTTATATTACTAATTAATTTTTGATAATTTTTTTTCTAAATCTATAACTAATATTCTTATAGAAGAACTTTCAATTTTCTCAAATTTTTAGATTATTTCTTAGACTTTAATACAATATTTAAATTTATCTCATAGGTATTCTATAGGATTAAGATCAGGACTCTGTCTTAATCAATATTGATTACTTTTATAAGTCAAGTTATTTTTGACTGAACTTAAACTATAAATCAATTTACTGAAATTATAGTCTAACTTTATAAGTTCATTAGTCTAATTTAATCCAATTAATTATATTGATATTAGCTATAAAAATAAGTTATTATTATTTTTTTAATAAAGTTTTATAATTATACATTAATATAAATCAGTACATTAACTTGTTAAAGAAGATAATTATCATTTTCTTCTTTAAACTCTTCTAAAAATAATACTAAATGATAATAAAAATTTTATTTATATATCTTTACTATTAACTTAACTATTAATTCTTATTAAAGGATCTAATTTATATCAAAAAAATATCTTCACATTAAAATATTATTATCATCATATTTTACAGTTAGAATAAAATTATTGATATTAGATTTTTTTTTTAAAAGATATTATACATAAACTTTTTTATTACTTTTTAAAATAAAATAAATCTGGATTTATTACTTTAAATAATTTTTTCTAATCATTAATAATCTACAAATGCCTTTATATATCCAGTTTAAACAAATCTTTCAAGTAATTTTATTATTATTAGATTTTTTAAGAATTATGTAAATATGATATTTTATTTTATATAAAGAATATCTAATAGTATTCTTATTTATTTAATTTCTAGTAAATTCAAAAAATTTTTTATTGATTTTTTTCTATAGAATTATAATAGTTTTTAATAATTATTTAGAGTTCTAAATTTGACTTAATAGATTAAATAATTAGATAGGTTAATCTGAAAAGTTCAAGTCAGATTAAGTGGAGTATCTGATCTAATATAACCTTAATTTTTTAATTAAAAAATTCAAAATTTAATAATATTATCAATATTAATCCATTTAAGATAAATAATTACCATTCGAATTCTCATATAGAAATGAATTGAATAAACTATATTTGATTCATTTTGAATTACTAGTTGCTAAAATAAAGCTTGTTTAATTTTACTATATAAAATTTTAGAACATATTATAAATTTATATATAAATATAAAATGGTATATAACTTTGTCAATATTAATTCATATAAGATAAAATAGCTACCATTCAATTTGTCACATAAAGATAAATCTAATAAACTATATTTTGTTTATTTTAGATCACTAGATAGTAAAATAAACTGAATTTTTAATTTTTTTTAATATAACCTGTAATATGACCTGACCTGATTTGATACTTTAAGTCAGGTAAAATAAGATACCCAATCATTTAAAGCTCTATAACTATTACTTTAAATAACATTTATCATATTCTGATAATTTTTTAGATTGTTTATTTTTAGAAGTAATAGAAATATAACTTTATTTACAGTATTTTACAATAATATTATAAATAGTTATTTTTAAAATCAGTTTTTTTTATAATATTTCTTTCAGAATTATTAGATTTAAAAACTAATAATTTTATTATGTTTAAAATTTATTAACTCTTTTTTTACTATTTTTTTAAAAAAAAAAACTGTTAAATAATAATTAATATAAATACTTATTATTGATTATCATATGGGACCTTTGCAATAGAAAAGGGGGAAACGGCTGGAAAAAATAAAAATTGAGTTAATGTTAAATCTGAACTTATTTTAACCTAAAAATCATATTTGGCTTATAAAAGTAAAATTGATTTTTTCCGGCTGTTTCCCCCTTTTCTATTGCAAAGATCCCATATTACAAATATTTATATAATTTTTTTAATTATATGAAATTGTGCAATCATAAATTTTATATAAATTTTCAGAAGTGTTTTAACTTTTAGGTAGGAAGTATACTAATAATATTTAATACTGCTAATTGTAAATCATCATTTGTTTTTTAGATTATTTTTAATTTAATATTCTTTTATATAATTTATTAAAATATAAATATATATTTTTTTATATTTTTTAAAATACTGAATTTTATTTACTATATCCTTTTTAGTCAATAAAGCCTATGTGATATATAATGTATCAAAGTAAAAAATGAATTTAATTTCTTTAATTTTACTGTTATATTATATTTATATTCTATTATAAAATAATTTTAATAAATTATCTTTTTAAAATAAATTTATTATTTTAAATAAATTTTAAAATTTGAGTTACAATATTATTTGTATTACAATTTTTAAGTTCAATAATCTGATATATTTTAATATAGAAATATTATATGAAATACATTTAAAATTATAGTTAAATATTTTTCATCAGAAATAAAGTAGTTTATCAACTATAATATTCTAAAATAGAGATTTATTAATTTTTCTTATTTATTACCTATTTATAACATTATTAATTTGCATAATTTTAAATATATTTACATAACATCGTCAAACATCACCATCTTCTATAAATTTAATATAAATAAGAATTTTCATCTTGTTTTTGAAATTTGTTTCTCAGAAAAGTTCTTCTTCAAATATTTTCAAATGTATGCTTCCAATCACTAGAATTGAGATGTCAGTAAAAGTTAAGCATCCAAATTCACATGAAATATTTTTCTAATTTGAAATTTCATGATAAGCTTCATGGAATTTATTATCCATCCATCTGTTTCAATAATTACAACATCACTAAGTATAATGAAATAATCACAATTTTCATGATATTCTTTATGAGTCAATTCCCTTCAGATATCATAAATAGAATTTGAAGGAAAATCAAATTCTATCGGTGAATCTATATTTGTGAAGGATTTTTTTTCGCAAGATTATTTTAGAGTGAATAAACATGTGAATTCTCCTTATCTATTCTAGTGGGTAAATATAATGACATTTTTCCCATAGTCAAGTAAGAAAAACTACTAATAATCAATTAAGTCAGTTAATATTGCAATTAGTTCTGCTATAACTTTTACCCTTTTAACAACCTTTTTTAAATTTAAAAAGAGTTTGAAAATTAAACTAGAAATTGAAAGAATGCCAATAGCATTAGTTGTATCAATAAGTTTGATAGTTAAAGTTATGAGATAAAGTAGATATCTGTTACTGCATTACATTTATGTAATTTTCACTGACCGATCAGTTTCTTTTTTTTAAAAAAAAAACTCTTAGGATTAATCCATTCAATGATAAAATATGCCAGAACCTTTTAATTGTTTATTGATCTAGTCCTATATTCTAACCCATAGATTTGCAAAATATGATAGCATTTCATAAGACCTTGGCCCTGGCTTTATTACAAAAATAGCAAATTCTAGCTATTATTACGAAAATAGCATATCTGGATCTAAAAATAAAAAACTTCTCGCATGACACAGTAGCATATGTCCAATATCGCTGATATATTTACTGCACATGATAAAGGAAAATTGGCAAAAATTTTCCTAAAATCGTATTGCGTATTTCAGGTAATTGATTCACTTGCAATTTCATTCATGCTTAATAGGTATCAAAAATTAATAACATCCCGCTCCATACTCATACAGCATTTACATGTTAAAAAACATAAACCTGTGTGACATTTATTAATATTAGTATGCAATCAATAAATTAAATACATTATTCTTCATGTTCAAATTTTGAACTACATATGTAATAATAAAGATATTATAATACATTTTGAAAAAGTTTTCTTTTGATTTCATCGAAAGTAACATGAGCTATTTCAAGAAACTTTTTACCTTTTATCGAATGCTTAGCAGTACTGGATGAACCTTGAATATAAACGATTTGAAATTCAGGTTTGTATTTGCTATTTTTGGAAACATTAAACTTACAGCTTATAGGATTTATTCTAACAGAATGGGTGGGTCCATATATCTCGTCCAAATATATTTCAATTTGGTTTCTTCTATTAATATCATTTGCAGTGATACCAGCTTATGAAAGTATTAGTTCAAATGCTTTCTTAATATTTTTTGATGATTTGCTGTTATGTTTAGTGAAGCCACTAATTAATACTTGTATAAATATGATTTTGAGCATAAAGTCAAATTGAGGATATCCATTGAAGCTATGATCTAAAACTTTATCACAACCAGATCTAAAGGATAAGTTGGGTTACTTTATTATTGTATAATCTTCAAATTCAATCTTAACAGGACTTGTTTTTCTATTATTAAGATCCATTGTCTGGAGGAGTATTGTCGTATTAGATCTGGATACAAGCCTATTGAATAGGGTTTTCTCAAATGATTTATATATCTTTAAAAGGGCTTTCTGAGCTGATAGATATATTAGAAGATAATGAGTAAAATCTCCATCCCTATGAAACTGGTAGATTAACCTAAGATCTAAAAAATGCTAACCAAATTGTATAGTGGATTTATTAAGAAGAAAAATACTTGTTAGGGCATCATAATAGCAGTTTTTACTATTTTTTTGAGACTGTTATAGTATTCTTGAGCAAGATTGAGTAACTGATCAGTCTGCACATCTCTAAATTTATTTAATATTTGTTGAAAGAAGTTTACATTTATAGTATCTACATCAAGTTTGTTTATATATTTAACAAGATACATTAGTTCACGTGATATGCAATTTGTAGCTTCTTTCACTTTTTCTTTAATGCCTGATTTCTTCAGAAGAGGGTGCATAACTAACAATATATCAGATACGTTGTCCTCTAATGGGTTGATATAAATCATCTACCATATGTTCTAACCATTTTTCATGTATTTCATCTCATACTTTGCGTGTGAAATTCCTGTAAAAATTACACATACACCCTTATAATGTTTAGTCCAAAAAGTAAGGTTACTCAGTGGACTTAAAAGATAAAGTCTTTTAGGTACTGGAGGATCTTCTTTGAATAATATTCTATGCTTGTCGATGACAAAAGAGTCTTGCGCTCTACTTGTTTAAGTAGCTCTCCCAAAATTATTTCAGCAACGATAATGAAATTCTTTTTAAAAGAAAAAGTAATATTCTTCACAAGCATTTTAAGCTCATTACCAGTTAAAATATCCCTATTTAGAGTCAAAAAGTACTTGCAGATAACCTTTCCCGCTTTCTCCAGTGTATTCACATCTAACTCAGCTGCATCTGTGATATAGAGTATTTGCCATCCTTCAGCATATGCCCTTGCGATAAGGTATAACATGATGTATGACTTCTCTATGCCTATTGGGCCTGACAGGATACGTTTGAAAAAATGAAGTTGATCTTTTGAAATATTATTCCACACATTAATCATTTGATTTGTAACATAGAGTTTCCTTTTCAGGTAACTCTCAGCAAAATGTTTTGATTCCTGACTGAAATTTGGGAGAATAAAATGTTGACCAACTTGAAGATTCTTTATTGCTACAAAACTGATATGTGGATCAGAGGCGAATTTGCTACTGCTAAGCATGTTAAATATTTTAAGTGGAATTTGAATATATTTATTATCGAAAATTTTGTATTTTTTGCATTCTATTTTTCTGCATTTCATTATATGATCTGTGAAGCAAAGGAAAGTTTTGAGTATTAGCAAATATGATGTAGAGCAATGAAACAATGGCTATCAAAAATTTAGCACATCATGTTTGTATTGACCAATTATTACGAAGCAATGGCTTACCTTAATATTCTGTATCTAAATTGAGTTAAGTAATCAAAAAGGTTAGTAACTTTACAGACATTTGTATTATTAAACAATTAGAATAATTACCTGAAAACCTTACTCTGATTGGGTTATCTTCATCAATTTCATAAACCTCTGTTAATTTGATAAAGTTCTTTTGATAATCCTTAAAAATTGCATTATTCAAAGTGATACATTGTAAATCAGTCTTCTTTTTTACATATAAAGTTAGATTTGATGGCCCACAAGTCAGTTTTTCTTCTTTTGATATTGCTTTAAAGAGATCAATATAATCATTTCTAGGAATTTCAGTGATTTTATTTACGTGATAATAACTTTGATTTAAAATTAAATAGGTTTAGAGAGACTCATTTTGTGATATAAAGTGTTAGTGATTGAGTAAAATATTAGTAAAAAGAATTAATTAAATAAATAAATGAAAAATAAGTGTTTTATATATGACTCAAAAGTTTAACTTTTATCACGTCATAAACTTTGTTGAAAACGCGTTTTATAAATCTAAAGTATATTCTTATTAATATTGGTTGATATAGAAATATCTTGATTATACAGATCTTGTAATCTTATACAAGATTACGATTAAATTCAATGTAAATATGTTTAATCATACATCATATTCATTATCACAAAAAAGATTTTCACTATGTAAACTCGATGATGATTCCTTAGTAATGAATATTATGAAGTGCATGGATAATTTGCCGTAATATTATTAATTTATTTTTCCATTCAATACTATAAAGTTTTTGGTAATATAATGCTTTAAACCATATTTATAATATGTCATATGATATAAATACGGTACTTTCTGATCATGATTTACACACATGGATTTTAAATATCTTATAAAGTAAAAATTTTTTTTTGATAGCTTCGCATTCAATAATTTATCTTATATTTAGAAATCTGTAATCACATAATCAGTTGTATCAATAAAGAATAACATGTCTCAATAAAAAATAACGCATTTTAAAAATTTATTTTTAGAATCAGTAATCATGATAATTTATAAAAATAAATAGTGATGTAAATAAAAACATTTTACATTATGTGTCTTTGATTTTATTATAAATGCTCTCCACCTCACCTTTTAAAAATTTTAACTTTTTCTCTCACTTCTCAAAAACTTACACCATTTTTTCTTTTACCTCTCCTTATATATTTTACTTCACCTCCTCAAATTTCAAAATTTTTTTCCTTTATCCTTCCCTTATAAATTCTCACCTCTCAAAAAGTTCAAAATTTTTTCCTTTATCCTTCCCTTATAAATTTTACTTTACCTCTCAAAAAAATTTTAAAATTTTTTCCCTTCCCTTATCCTTCCCTTATAAATTTTACCTACCTCTCAAAAATTTCAATATTTTTTTTTTTATCATTCCTTTATACAATATATTTTATAATTCTCGGTATGTATTTTTTATTGAATTTTTTAAATGCATTACTTTCTTTTCTGAAGTTTCTTTTATAAGTATTATTTTTTAGGACCATATACTAATATAAAAAACTTCTCTAAAACTTCTTTATAATGAAACTCTCCAGACTGATTGCGAGGCTGAGGTCTACTGATATTAAAGATAGTTTCAGTTATGTTTCAAGCGGCCAATTTGATTTAGGCATGAAAATAAATATATCATAGGATAACCCTCAGTGTCCTATTATATATATTTTTTTACTATTCTCAAGCAGTAGATGGATAGATGGAATGGCAAAATCTGAAGAAAGAAAATCAGAAATGAGGATATTACAGTTAGTGTGTATTTTTATTAAAATTTTTTTATTAAATTTTTTTTTTTTTAAAACTAACTAATTTGATTATATTAATTTTCTAATAAAAATTATCAAGCGGCAGATGGATGGATGGACGTAGTGGAATGAAGATTGGAATTTGAAGAAAGAAAATCAAGAGCGAGGATATTGTGATATAGATTTAATTTGATTTTTGGTTTTTGATTTTTTGAATAATTTCTTATTATTTTTTTTTAATTTTTAATTAAGGATAGGATGGGATGAGATGGAATATAGGAATGTAATAGAATTTATAGGAGGGGAACAAAGATGTATTTATAATTAAAATATAATAAATTTATATAATAAATATTTAATAAAATTTTTTGATTAATTTAAATTAAAAATACAATTTGATTTATTTTATTAAATTTTGTTTTAAATGTTTCATTTGTTTGACAATTGCTATTTTAATCCTTAAAAATTTATAACTATAAAGATAAATTATTTCCATCATTTCTATTTTATAAAAAAAAAAAAAAAAAAAAAAAAAAAAAAATGATGCAAAAGTTAAGACTAAAAATAAAAAAAATTGATATATTTAATATTTAAATTTATTTTTGAAGGTTCAAAATTAAAATCATGTTCATAAAATTGATTATTAATATCAAATAATCTATTTATGTTCTTTCGACATTAAAAAATATTTTTTAACTTTTAAAAAATTTAATTTTATATAAATTATATAAATTCTTACAAGTAATTTAAATCTATGAATAACTACACTAGTATGATAGTGAACTTACATAATTTCATTAAAAAATAAAATAAAAATAGATATACAGTATATATTATTTATCTTGAAACTTCTGCCCTTAGTTGAAATTCATTCTTACCAGTTGAAAAGATAATTAGTTTCAAGCAATATAAAGTTGCATCATATAATTTTTACACTAGGTATAAAGAAATTCTTTTTTACGTATGAAAAGATGATTGTTAAAACTTTGGACAAATGTGTGATTTTAGTTACAGAAGAAAATGATTATATGATATGTTAAGTTTTTTTTTTGCTGAAAATGAAATATCAAAAACCTAAACTGAAAGTACAAATACAAAAGAATATGAATTAATACTATATGAATATAATTGTCTTCAGGGAAGATATGTAACAAAATGATTATATGATCAAGGGTACTACGTTCGTGTAATCAATTTGTATGATGACCTAATATTTCGTCTTTTTAAGAGCACTTCAGAATCCTGTTCAAAATTTATTGAAGATATCCGTTCAATTAATACTTGCCATAAAATATTTATTAAAAATGATATAAAATTGTATTTCATTTTATAGTCAATAAAGAAGAATTGAGAATTAAGCGAAATGAGGTTAAAAGATAAATTAATGTTTTTAAATATTATTCAAGTTTCGATGGATTCAAATATTGATAAATTCTTATATGCTTCAACCGCTTGCATTTATCATTGTAATAATGAAATTAAATTAACGAAACTCAAAGAGTCTTATGAAAAAGAAAAATTAAATACTGAACTTATATCTGGTCCAGTTTAATGGAATCATCTGCCTTATTGAAAGATAGACAAATTACTCAAAATTTACCTCAATTCAAAATTGCAATATTTTAAAATGTTTATAGAGAAAGCAATACTTGGTATGATGGAGAAGAGAAAGCTCCTGCTGATTATTAAGAAAAGCTCTTTGTTCGAGTATTTATACAAGAGAAAGAGAAAATGATATTGAAATCTAGAGTGACGGAAAATAATAACGTAATTTCTTGTATATAGAAGATTGCATCGAGGCAGTTATCAAACTCATAGAATGTGATTTAGCTCTTACACTAAACATTGATTCAAAAGAATCAATTAGTATAGAAGAACTTGCATATGTCACGTTTGAAACAATTGACGTATCACATAATATAGCAACTTTGAGATTTGTTTAAGATAAGCCTATTGATGTAAATAATAGAATCTCTGATAATGCTTTATCTAAGTATTTAAATTGGATTCCAAAACATTCTTTTCATGAAGGAATGAAAAAAACTTCTTTGTAAGTTTGACAGAAGCTGAGAAGCAACGAATTCAATATAAGAATGATCTGATTGGATGAAATAAATTAATCGCATCATATCTTAAAAATAATTTGATTAGATTAACTTTATAATGAGATTATAACGTTTGGAGCACTTTTTTTCAATATATTTTCGAGAGGAACATGAAGAATTCAATGAGAAACTTTCAAAATTTACAAAGAGTCTTTATATGACTTCACAGGAAGGTATTCAGAATAATGTAATTTGAAATATTTTTCTTTGAAATGCTGGTTAAGTTGATGTACTTGGCTCTTCACTTAATGTAATCATTTGCTCAGATTCTTCCATAATTTGTTCAATAAAATCATCAGCTTCATGTCCTGATAAAGAGCCAGGCAATTCCGCACTAGTACCATTTCTAGCATCTTCTATAGTTGCATTCATTCTTGCATCTGTTGTCTATTATGTTCAATTGATGAACTATCAATTTGTTCTGATTGTGAAACTTTTTATTCATTTCTAATAATCGTTTAATAAATCCTCCATAAGTATTCTTATTATCTTGTTTTGACCTTTTAACTAGA
Source organism: Funneliformis caledonium (assembly GCA_910591825.1). NCBI lineage: Eukaryota > Fungi > Glomeromycota > Glomeromycetes > Glomerales > Glomeraceae > Funneliformis > Funneliformis caledonium. The sequence goes on from CAJVPQ010000333.1 coordinate 17,691, forward strand.
AGCTATAACTATGGTAAAAACTCCTACTAATGATGGAGATATATAGTTTCTCATCCCTGTATGAAGTACACCGTTATATAGTGTCATCAGAGGTTAAATATAATCTGTATATAAATATGGTTCTGCATAATATAAATCATCTTCTAATACGTTTCATACTAGTTCGTTATTGTTATTCTCATTAAGATTTGATGAGGTGTTAGCTGAACTTCCTATCAGAGTGTCAACTACCGCTACTTTTTTACCAGAACCTTGTGAACTTGGTTTAGACCTGACATCAAATCTAACTTTAGATAATTTTTTTGATCTTCACGTATGCTTTTCAATGGTATAAATCTCGAACTTCTATCATATACTCCATTCACATGATAAGAGCAAACACCCGTAATAACAAAAAGGGGTACGATTATTATAGCAAAATGAAATGATTTCTTCAATGACATATATCCAATCATTAATAGTTGAAAAATATATACGCCAACCATAATTCTTCAGAAGATCTTTGGCCATAAAAGTTCAAGAAGATTCATAAGGGTGGTTGATACTATAAACTAAATAAATTAATTCATTAATTTAATGTACAATTAAAACAAAATTAACATACCATATAACAATAAATATTTAACCAAAGAAAAAGTAAATTGTGCCAAAAAAAAAAAGGATAATTGGTGCAAGTGATGAATATACAAGAACAAGAACAAAAACCAGTACAATAGGTGCTAATTCTTGTCCATAATCCATAAGTGGTGGAGTGCTGCCTTTGGAAAACTTGAAGAACAACATAATTGATAAAGAATGGGGATACCTATATAATCAGAGATTTGTTAATTTTTTTTTTTTTTAAAAAACAAAAGGTTGTAAAAATGTTTGAAAAAAAAAATGGTGAATTACTCGAGGTAAGCTTTTCGCCAAATAAGTCGTACCCAGGTATATTGTTAATAATGTCTTCAAGTGCATTAAATATAAACAATAAGAAAAAGAAATATCTAAATGAGATCCTAACAATAAAATTAATTAATATGATCGATCAATAGTTTAAATATATTAAAAGTATAATTCATTAATGACGCACAGATAGGGATGGGAACGATCCGATCCAGACCGAAAGACCAATGGTCCAGTCATAGGACCGGTCTTATACCAATCTTTTTCGGGACGGATCGACAGGATTGATCGGTCTTTTTTTAACGGTCTTATAAAGATGGTCTTTTCGTCTTATTCTTTTTATAAACGATAAACTACGCCAAGTGTAACAAATTTTGAATTTACAATCAAAAAATGTCGTCTGAATATTAGCGAAGCTGATTCTTTTCTTTCCTTAGCTTCCACTCATTCTCAACCTTCAGACTAAAAATTAAAGCTGTCAAATTGGATTATTGAAGGACAAATTAAATAAGGATATTGAAAAAAAAAATGATGGGTCGGAGGGTGAAATTATAGTAGTTGAAGATAATTAGTATGAATTGATATATATATCAATATATGGAGTAATTGTAATTTTGAAATTTAATGAACATTATTCAATAAAATATGTTAAATTTTTTTTTTGTTAGATCGACGGGATCTTATGAGACCATTGGTCTCGGTCTCAATCCGATCTTTTTTCAAAGACTGCTAAAGATCGGACCAGATCCGACCGGATCGGACCGTTCCCATCCCTGTTTAGGATAAAGGTCTACCCCCACCTTATATTAAGGATGCTCGTGAAATACCGAGAAAATCTGACATAATATTAGGCAGTAATTTGACGCAGTATTTTATTATTGATGTTTGACGCAGAATGGTACTTGAGATAAAAAAATCAAAAATATATCTTCACATTAAGCAACAAATTTCATGAATATAAGACAGAATGGAATGCTGCGAAAATGATTGTAGTGGTAAATGTGAATCGGAAATATTGCATTGTTTATTTTTATCTCAATTGCTAATCTCTGGAATTTCTGCTATAGGTTCAAAATTTTCCATCTCGGTGAAGTTTGTTGTGTAATTTAATACTTTATATGGTATGTGTGGGTTTAAATGATATCAATATACATAGATATAGGTGGATTTATTTTGAAAATCTAGTTTAGAAAAAGTGTATAGGGGTGAAAATCTCATAATTAGCAAAGTAGATAGGTGTATAGAAAGAAAGAAACAAAGTTACATATAGAAATCCGCATACTCTCTCCCTATTTGATAGCATTATATATTTGTATATTCTGAAATTTTTAAAAAAAAATCAATATTCATCCGGATGATATTTGATATTTTGTTGATGAATTTAACTGAAATTGTAATTCATCTGAAATTTTTTAAGAAATTCTGAAACTTTTTATTTCAGATAGGAACTTTGAGATATTTCTGTATTGGTATCTGAAATTTAAATTCAGACGATCACAACAAATCTTTTATTTTAAAACTTTAATGGGTCACGCTTTCAAAAGAAACTCAATAAGGTTCGGCATGACTCGGAATAAAATAAAAACTATTCGAAAAGTGCTCCAAATCTAATGATATAATGTATATTTGCCTTATTCTGAGCTTTATCGAGTTTTGCCGAGTGTGCTGATTTCTCTAGGTGTCCCGTATTATGGATTTTGCTGTACTAGGTAAGAAACGGAAACCGTTAGAAGTCCGAACAAAACAAAGACGGCCGTCATTTGTTAGCTTGTGTCGATGACGTGTAATGCAAAAAATCATTTGATACCAACAGAGATTCTTGAGTAGAATTGAAATATCCTCCGATACAATTCAGACAGGTAATCAAGAAATCGCGTTAAAATTGACTATTCTCGGGTATATAGCAAACTGTATAGTATGGTTTGAATGTACGTATACATATATGGGAGGATTTCTAGGAAAATCAGGTTCCGAGAATTTTTGACTAAAATTAAGAACTTAATGCATTTTAATCTAATAACATCAAAAACTAAATTGCAATAAAAAATCTCAATTTTGTTAAAAAATTACCAAATTCCCGGAACCTGATTTTTCTAGAAATCAACCCATATTCGAAACCAGGTTTGTGTAATATCCCTATTCACGACATCATTATATCTCCCTTTTTTTTGAAATCTCAAAATAATGACAGGTTTCTTATTATAGCTCAATTTTAGCAATGATAAGTTTTTTTTTTAATGATTATCTTTTCAAGATTTTTTTAAAAAATATTTTATTTTTTGCATAAGGAAGGAACAAAAATAATGGTTACACGAAAATGATTAAATAATAAAACAAATTGTTCTTTATTCGCACTCAAATGAAAGTCCATATTTGTATGGTGCAACAATGACAAATTCATATTGAACTACGTATTTTATTTTCGCCAGTTCTCTTTTTTTCTTCCTTAAAAAAAAAAAAAAAAAAAAAAAATTATGTTGAGTGTTGAAGATTCAAATGATGATGCCTGGTTAAAACAAGCAATCGCCAAAGAACATATCAAATACTATGAGTATTCGGACTTCAAAAATATACAATCGATAGGTAGTGGTTCATTTGGAAGTGTTGTTAGTGCCAATTGGAAAAATACAGATACTGTATTCGCCTTAAAATCGTTTAATAATCAAAAATCAACTCTTAAAGGAATTGTCAGAGAGGTAAGAAATTTATAATTATATTAAAGCTACTCGTTAATTGATTAAATACTTTATTAATCGCTATTTTTATTTTATACATTACAGTTAAAATTACATCGTACCGTTCATTTTCATCAAAATATATTAGAATTTTACGGAATCACAAAGAAAGATCCTGGTAAGTATAAGTATCAAAGAATAATAATTTTATATTTACGTCAAATTAATTTAATGTTAAATTAAAAAAATGTTTTTTTTTCTCATTAGACGAAATGAGCAATTACACTTTGGTTTTGGAATATGCTGATAGCGGTACGTTAAACAGCTATCTAAACGATCATTTTGATGAATTTAAATGGTATGACAAAATCGGCCTGGCGTTGCAATTGGCGAATGCTATAGAATGTTTACACGAAAGTAACATTATTCATCGTGATCTGGTAATATTCTGTCAAACGTTATATGCTTGTAAATACAATGACCATATAATAATTTAAAATCTGAATTATTTTAATTTAATTAAAGCATGCAGATAACATACTTGTACATCAAAAGAGTATTAAGCTTGCAGACTTTGGATTATCAAACAAAATTGAAGAAACAAATAGCATTATGGAAATATTTGGGATAGTTCCTTATATGGATCCAAAAATGTTCAATAATAAAAATAATATTAATAATCCAAGCGAGAATTACAAGCTTAATAAAAAATCTGACGTTTATAGTATTGGAGTTCTTATGTGGCAAATTTCAAGCGGTCGTCGACCATTTTATCCTGATGGTACAAAATATGACATAAGTTTGGCGTTAGCTATACAAGCAGGGGAAAGAGAAGAAGTTATTGATAAAACCCCTATTGAATATAGCAACTTATATATGGGTTTGTCATATTATTATTAATAACGCTCAACAATTTTTTTTTTTTTTAAAAAAAAAGAATTAAAACAATTATAATTTTGTTCATTCATTTATTAGATTGTTGGAAAGGTGAACCCGACGAGCGCCCAAGTATACAGGAAGTTGCTTCGGCCCTTAAATCCCTTAAAGTAAAGTTCCATAATGTGCCGTTGTTGAGCGCAGAAACACAAAGTCTTTTGGCGGAAAAAAGAACAAACCACCAAATCACTTTCGATGTGAAATTAAGCAAAGAAATTTCAGATATAAACAAGGACTTAATAATAACAAATTTCATTGAAGATGATACTATTTCAAGCTTACAATGTCATGAAACTGATGAAACGTTTGCCGTTATTATTGATGAGTTAATTAAGATAATAATTGAAAAGCATAATAAAGGTATTAATTTTGATCAAGTTCAACATTTCGTCGATCAACAAATAGAGCGATTGAAACAAGATATAAATAAAATCATAAAATGGTTATCAGAAAATCAAGTAAAAGCGCAATATATTTGGTTTTTAGGATTATTTATTTATTATATTAATACAGAAGAGAATAAAAGCAATGGATATCATTTATTTTTAAAAGCATCCGAAGAGAACTTTTCATTAGCTCAAGTTTATCTTGCCCAATGTTTTAATGTCGGACATGGAATAGAACAGAATCAGTGTTTAGCTTTTAAATGGTATCAAAAAGCTGCGGAATGTGAAAACATTCTTGGACAATTTTATCTGGGGAGATGTTATGAACATGGTATCGGAATTAGAAATAACTTGGAAATGGCCTTTTACTGGTATAAAAAATCCGCAGAGAATGAAAATAAATTTGCACAATATAACTTGGGCACGTTTTATGAAAATGGAACGAACGTTGAAAGAGATGAAATTAAAGCCTTTGAATTTTATAAATGTGCAGCAAAACAAGGGTATTTAGATGCGCAATATAAAGTTGCATATTGCTATGATAAGGGAATTGGAATTGAAATTAACAAAGAAAAGGCATTTAAGTTATACAAGGATGCAGCCGATAAAGGAAATATATTTGCACAATATAAACTTGGAGTAAAATACGAAGAAGGTGAAGGAACGACAATAGATATGAGACAAGCATTTCATTGGTATAAAGAAGCAGCAGAAAATGGATGTAAAGTTGCACTATATAATTTAGGAAGATGCTATGAATATGGAAATGGTGTTAACAAAGATGAAATTAATGCTTTTAAATTTTATAAAAAATCAGCTGAAGATGGATATTTAAATGCGAAATCTAAAGTCGCGCATTGTTATGATCAAGGAATTGGAACCGAGATTAATAAAGAAAAGGCATTTGAATTATACAAAGACGCAGCCGAAAGTGGAGATAATTACGCACAAAATAACCTTGGTTTACTATATGATCAAGGTAAAGGAACCGAAAAAAATTTAGAGATGGCATTTTATTGGTTTAAGAAGGCGGCAGAAAATGGAAATAAATTTGCACAATATAGTTTAGGATTATATTATGAAGAAGGGATAAGCATTGAAAGTGATAAATTTAAAGCTTTCGAATTTTTTGAGAAATCTTCTAAACAAGATTATTTAAATGCACAGTATAAAGTTGCATATTGTTATGATAAGGGAATTGGAATTGAAATCGATAAAGAAAAGGCATTTGAGTTATACAAGGATGCAGCCGTAAAAGGAAATAAACTTGCACAAAATAATCTTGCACTATTGTACGAACAAGGTGAAGGAACCGAAAAGAATTTGGAAATGGCATTTAATTGGTATAATAAAGCAGCAGAAAACGGAAGTGAATTAGCACAATATAGTTTAGGTTTAAATTATGAAATTGGAAATGGTACTGAAAAAGATGAAGCTAAAGCTTTTGAATTTTATAAAAAGTCGGCTGAACATGGATATTTAAATGCACAATTTAAAGTTGCATATTGCTATAATAATGGAATCGGTACCGAGATTAATAAAGAAAAGGCATTTGACTTATATAAAGATTTAGCTGAAAAAGAAAATGAATTGGCACAAAATGATCTTGGATTATTATATGAAAAAGGTGAAGGAACCAAAAAGAATTTAGAAATGGCTTTTTACTGGTATGAAAAAGCGGCAAAAGTTGGATACAAAGTGGCACAATATAATTTGGGATTATGTTATGAATGTGGGAAAGGCGTTGAAAAAAATGAAGTTGGCGCTTTTGAACTTTATAAAATGTTGTCTGAACAAGAGTATTCAGACGCACAATTTAAAGTTGCATATTGTTATGATAAAGGAATCGGAATTGAGATGAATAAAGAAAAGGCATTTGAATTGTACAAGAATGTAGCAGAAAAAGGAAATAAATATGCACAAAATAGTCTTGGAATTTTATATGAAAAAGGTGAAGAAATTGAAAAAAATTTAGAAATGGTTTTTCATTGGTATCATAAAGCCGCAGAAAGTAATTATGAAGTTGCACAATACAACCTTGGACTTTTATATGAGCGAAATGAAGAAAATGAGAATAATTTAGAAATGGCTTTCTTTTGGATTCAAAAAGCAGCAGAAAATGGAAATAAATTAGCACAAAGTAACTTGGATTTATATAATAAATGTAAAGATGGTATTGGAAATAATGAAGCTAAAGTGCTTGAATTGTATAAAAAATTGGCCAAATATAAATATTTAGATATACAATATAAAGTTGCATATTCTTATGATAAAGGAATTGGAACTGAAATTAATAAGGAGAAGGCATTTGAATTATATAAAAATGCAGCTGAAAAGGGAAAAGGACTTGCACAAAATAATCTTGGATTATTGTACGAACAGGGCGAAGGAACCGAAAAAAATTTAGAAATGGCTTTTGATTGGTATCAAAAAGCTGCAGACAATAAATATGAAGAAGTACAAGAAACCGAACAGAATCTAGACAAACATTTTTATCATATTCAAAACGAAATGGCAAAAGGGAATAAATTAGCTCGATTCTTACTAGACTTATATTATGATTATGAAGCTTTTGAATCTTATGAAAAGTCAGCTAAATATGGCTTTATAAACGCACAATTTAAAGTTGCATTTTGTTGTAATAAGGGAATCGGAACTGAGATTAATAAAGAAAAAGCATTTGAATTATATAAAAGTTTGGCTAAAAGTGAGAATAAATTTGCTCAAAATAACCTTGGATTATTATATGAACAAGGAGAAGGGACCGAAAAAAATTTAAAAATGGCATTCGAATGGTTTAAAAGAGCTGCAGAAAATGAAAATAAAGTAGCACAATATAATTTAGGTAGATTTTATGAATATGTCTTTGTGGATAAATTTAAAGCCTTTGAATTTTATCAAAAATCAGCTGATCAAGAATATCTAGATGCACAATATAAAATTGCATATTGCTATAATATAGGAGTTGGAACAGAAATTAATAAGGAAAAAGCATTTGAACTATTTAAAGAACCAGCAAAAAATGGAAATAATTTGGCTCAAAATAGTCTAGGATCATTATACGAAAAAGGTGAAGAAACCGAAAAAAATTTAGAATTAGCGTTTTATTGGTATAAAAAGGCAGCAGAAAATGGATCTAAAGCTGCACAATCTAATTTAGGTAGATGTTATCAAAATGGATTGGGAGTCGAAAAAAATGAAGTTAAAGCTTTTGAATTTTATAAAAAGTCAGCTGATCAAGGATATCTAAATGCACAATATAAGGTTGCATATTTTTATGATAAGGGAATTGGAATTGAAATCGATAAAGAAAAAGCGTTTGAGTTATATCAGGATGCAGCAGAAAAAGGAAATAAACTTGCACAAAATAATCTTGCATTATTATATGAAAAAGGTGAAGGAACGGAAAAAAATCTAGCATGGGCGTTTTATTGGTATGATAAAGCGGCGAAGGATGGAAACGAAGTTGCACAGTATAATTTAGGTTTATATTATGAATGTGGGAAAGTCGTTGAAAAAAATGAAGTTAAGGCCTTTGAATTTTATAAAGAGTCGGCCGAGCAGGAATATTTAGATGCACATTATAAAGTTGCATATTGTTATGATAAAGGAATTGGAACTAAGATTAACAAAACAAAAGCAATTGAATTATATCGTTACGCAGCTGAAAGAGGTAACAGACTTGCACAAATTAATCTTGAATCATTAGATAAACAAGGTAAAGGAACTAAAAAAAAAATCGTAGAATTGTACAAAAGAGCCTCTACTAAATTGAATGGTAGCATTGAATTAAGGAATACTTAGTTTATTTTCAATTTTCGGGAAATTAAATAAACAATTATAAATATAAATTCGAATTACAGGTTAAAAATATCTAAAACTTAGAAAATATACTAACATTCTCAAGCTGATTTCTTTTATGTCCAGAGACTTATCATTGAATTTTTTATAAATATGCAACTTTTCGGTATTATCCATTCTTTTCGTTACCATTTTGTGACATTAAGCAAAAATTCGCTAATGACCCATATCATGCGATCACAAAATACGTAACGTTTATTTTTCATCGCGGACGCAGAGATTTCCTATACATATTGAATTGCATTTGGTGTTACAAGAGATCGGCATTTACGAACGACGCTTGAAAATGTCGAAAATGTCAAAAATGTCATTTATATTAATTATATCAATTATATGTGTTAAAATAATTATAATAGTTTTCGTTTTTATATTTGTTTTATTGTATATATTTATTAAATTATAATTGTTATTTTGATATATCCGTTATTTATTATATTTGATATATTCGTTATATTTAATTTAAATTAGTATTTAGAAATTTTGTATATAAACCCCGAAAATTCGCTTTGTTTAAAGAATAAGGTTGACGAGTCTTGAGAAGAGACGTCCGAAATCTTGAGTTAATAAAGTTCCACGTTACACTTTTCAAACTTTATCGTGCCTCCATATAGACTGACTAATAACCAATCGTATAAATAAATACAGGCCTTAGTTAGATTTAATCGTTGTTTGGTAACCTGGTTTTGGTTTAAAATCGGGCTAACACCGGAAACTCGGAGACTTTAATGAATAACATGAAGCAGGACAAATAGTTACTTAAGAAATTGCTTTTTGATTCCAAACAAATTAATGGAAAATCTGACAATCGGCTTTTCTGATTCTTCATCTAGCTTGATTAAACAGTTGGGTCTTGTTTTAAGCAAATTTTGAAATGATTTGGGAATGAATGAAATATGCGATTTAGCAACTTTATGTTTGGTTGCCTTTCGATTATTACACTGTGTAAATGTTGATATTCACCAATCAAAAATCTTTTCTTATTTTAACCAATCAAACGTTGACGCACGTCAGCCAATCAAATGGATTTTTAATCACGCGCACTTCTTCAATTATTGTTCTTATTTTTAATCCTTCAAGCTTCGATAATTTGTAGGATACAAATTAAAATGGAAAATTTATTTTATATTTTACCATTTGACAAAAACTAATAGCAATTTCATATAAAATAATAAATTTTCTTTCTCATTCCCACTTTTTTCTATATGATCTTTTATAAATCATTCAGAATATTGACTAAAAATAATAAAAAATCTAATATTTTGTTAATAACTTCAATAAACTATGGAAAGTAAGATTAACCACTATTAGAAATTGCAGCAATATTTTCAATATATTAGTAGCAATTACTAACTTAACTTTCCTTATATATAATCTTAAATAATTTATTAAAAGAATCCAAAACATTTAGAAAAATTTTGTAAATAAGTATAAAATGAAGCATTAGAAAGCTTTATTAATAATAGAACTGAAATAACTTTAGAAAGGTAATAAATATATCATATTTCTTTAATATACTATAAAATACTTTATTAAAAATAGCTAATTTTTTTTTATCATTCTTATAAACTTCTTTTCATAAAATTATTAAAGGTTTAAAAAACAAATTAATTCTTTTCTTTTCTTTTCAAATTAAATTAATTTTATTAAAATATTAAAATTAATAAAAATTGCATTTATTTATTTATTAATATAAATACTTGTTAATAAAAGGAAAAATCTAAATTTTATCTGAAAAATTTTGTTGGTTTATCTGATAAAATAATTATAGAACATTTTTATTTAATAAAAATAATATCATTTATTAATAATTATTAAGATATTCTCAATTAATTATTAAAATTAATTAATTATTATATTAATCAATATTAGTTGATTTATTAAAAAAAATAATAAGAAAATAATTTTATTTTTTTCTTTCTTTAGATTTATTTGTTAAAATAATATTATTAACAAGTTTTATAATAATAAATACTTTTGTATTATTTTGTATAATAAGTTTTTTATTTTCAAAATTAGAATCAGTTTTATTAGTTTTAAATACTTTTTAATTTAAAATTCAAATTGATTAAACTGAGCATTCAATCATAATAAATCTAAAAAAACCGAATTAAAATAAGTTTTATAATACAATATAATGTTAACAATATATTTTTCTTTTTTGATTTTTATTAATTTTTATTTAAGAAATAAATATTAAGTTAATTACATATTTAAATAATAGATAAAAGTTTAAAATATAATATGATTTACTAAATCCAGAAATAATTAAGTATATTTTATTATATATAATTACTTATATCTAGTAATGTATATAGTAGGGAACAGTCTTATAAGACTGTTCCCTACTTACGTTAGATTGTGAACCTACTTACCGTTAGTGTTACCTACTTATTGTTGGGGTCAGTTTCGATAGTCTACGCTTATTTGGTTGCCTATTTCGGCATTATTGCTTCTCCTTATTTTTACGTTATTCTTATTCCCTTTCTTTCTTATTTTCTCTCTTTGTTTGGTTGCTGTTTTTTATGGGCTTCCTTTTCTTTTTGCTTTATATGTTGCTATATTAGTTTTTCGCTATTCTCCTTTATTCTCCTTTTTTGCTTTTAGTTAATTCCTGCGTGGTTCTTGTTTTAGGTTTAAGATTGCGTTTTACTTTATTACTGGTATGTGTGGTTTTCGATATTTTGCTTGGCCTTTATTTCACGTGGCATCGCCGGTGGGACGCTAAAGCATAACTTCTTATTTTTCATCCTTACATTCCTAGAACCCTTTCTCGCATAGTCGTTACTTTGGCGTACCCCCCTATATCGATTACTTCTGGATATTACTATACTGATCTTTCATACTTTTTTCGTCAGAAAGTGCACATATTGTGATCCAATTATTGCCTATTTGTTACCGGTATAATTATGCCAAATTTGCGTACGTGGTTGGAGTGTCCTAGGGCAGAAATTTTACTGGGTCACTTCCTAGGGCAGAGCTTGTTATCTGGGAAAGTGTTCTTTTTTTGAGTGTCACTAGTGTCACCAGTTAGTATACGAAACTAGTGACAGAACTAGTGACACGTTCATTATACTTCTTGGGGTTATTATGCTATTTCATTTCTTTCTTGATTAATGTCACTAGTGTCACTAGTAATAAGTAATAAATAAAGTTCTTGAAAAATCGAAATTTTTCTATGGTATCTTATGGTATATATGTGTAGTATAATGAATATATATGTAATATATGTGTAATATATGTGTAATATATGTGTAGTATATATGTAGTGTATGTATGCTATAAAAAAATAAAAAAAGTTAAGGAATTCAGATTTTTTCCAGTGACACTAGTGACACTAGTGACATCCATCAAGAAAGGTTTCTTTCGGCCTAGAATTTCTAAAGAGCCTATCGTTCACGTCACTAGTTCTGTCACTGGCTTTTTTTTCTAGTGACACGATCCCAAAGGGATCCACTAGTGACAAGTTGTATCATTTTTGTTTACCTACCAGTATCTACATTAAAGCCAAGTCCGCCAGCTTTTTCCGATGGTACTGTTCCTTTTTACGATGTTTTCTAGCATGAATATCGCAAAATCCATATCTGCCATAAGTTAATTCACCGCATTCATTGCAAGGTACCTGAGAAGGAGAATTGCGGTGAATATAGCATCCCTTCGGATGGTAGCATCCCCGATTGCAAATCTTACCACTCTTATGGATATAAGTACATCGATAAAATACCATTTTAGATGACTATTAATAGCTGTTTTTTTTGTATCGAATTATATATTTCGGAATTAATTTTCATTTTGAACTTTTTTCTCCCGAAGTATATAGTTTCTCTCGAACTGTATATTTGTGATATTATATCATGACCCAATCTGACTTCTTCGAAGACGCCCCCGCCCCCGACAATTGTGGGTTTAAAGCCTCTGATATAGGTGCATACTTTTATAAAATTCGTGATGATAGTGTTAGGCCAAGACATTTTCTAGGCGCAGACAATGAGGATGGAATAGAAGCCATACTCTCAGAACGTGAAGGCCATTCATTGCACGAAATTATTGATGGAGATGAGCCACTCCGGCCAATTATAGATTTCGATTTACGACAAGAAGTGCTTGATACTATTGAACCTAAGCTATCACGCAAAGAGATAGGT
>CAJVPQ010000334.1:0-30526 GCA_910591825.1 Funneliformis caledonium
TAATTGTAATATATATTCGTAGTAGTATGATATTTTAAGAAATGTGTGATAAAATATTATTTATTTAATGTTACATTATTTCAAATTTCGCAGATTATATCGGATAGCTTATAAATACATTTTTGGCATATTTTCTGGACGTTTCAAAAATTTTACCGAAATTTGCATTATTCCGGACTTCCCGAACATTTCTACCGTTTCATTGATTAATCGGTCTGCAATTTCCGAATTCCGAATTCCGATTACGTAACTATATTTTGTTAAATTAGAACGAATTTGTTTCATAAGGGTTTCATTTCACTTAATAATCATTACTTTGACAATTTTTGTTAATGGTCATCATACAAAGTTCTAGTATATTCATTAAATGAAAGCAATAACATTTTGAGAAATGAAATAAATTAATTTTATAAAAAGAAGTCTAAACAGATTTTTCAACTATTTTTTTTAATTTTTAATTTTTTCCTATAAACTGAAAATAACGATGAAGTCTAAATTCGATCCAGATGTATGTTTAATGATTTGTTTTTTTATGCATTATGAATAAAAATTGATCTGAATCCATCATTTAGAACGAGAAGATTATTGTAGATTATATGAAAAACAACGGATACGTTAAAAATCCCTTTGCAAAATTAAGCAAAATTATTCCGTTTAAGCCCAAACAAATTTCTCATCAGTAAGTTAACTATATATATATATATATACACTTTATTTTAAAGTATGTTCATATTAACCATTTTACAACGAAAAATTAGTTGGTGGAATGTACTCGATCCACGTAGTAAGTAAATCATGTGTCTTAATTATTAATTCCTTTAATTAAATTATATCCTTTCGTTTAGTTGACCAAGATCCTATCTCAGACGAAGAAAAGGATTTTATTTATAGATGGGTTGAAAATGCTTTTGCACAAAATTCGATGATACAATGGAAAGATTTGAAAACCGAAATACAAAATGAATTTGGAAAATTCCGCACCCGTAATCATCTAAAAAACATTTGGTATTTATTCTAAGGAAAGACGACTTGTGCGGATTGCCAAAGTTGGAATAAGACGAAATTATTAATCTTCTTTCCTACATTTGAAAAAAGGATGAAATGATACAAAATATTTACGCTTCTTTTTATATTTGACTATCAAATATTATTTTAACAAATATGTTAAATGTTAATCCCAATTTTCATAATTTAATAATAATTTTGAAAATTTAATTGATTTACATATATATGTTCAAACTTATAAAATTCGTTATTTTTAAATTAGTTACCGAAACTCAAAAAACAACGGGAATTATGTTATACGAATTTAAAAAATAAAAATATTCCAATAAATTATTGAAATTATGATATAAAAAAAACCTATTATACCATACATACAAATATATTAGCTAATATTTCCATATTTTGTATTAGTTAAATTTCATATTTACTAAAATAATAAATATAATTTATGACATACTGAACATAAATTGTTCCTTTTTTTTGAACATATTCATTCTTACTTGTTTTTCCACTATATAATAAAGAAAATAATTTTGTTGTAAGAAAGACATAAAAATTATTTAATGTAATAAACAATAACATGGACTTCATTTTATTAATTTTAACTTTTCATGTGTCGATAAATGGCGAACAAATTTAACAAGCTCCTCTTCGCATCAATGACAGACAACCAATAATTGGTGGGGCAACCACTTCATTAGAATTTTCGAGTAATTCTTGTTGCGCCAGTATAGTTGTAAATGGGACTGCAACCCTTCCATCAGAAATATCTAGTGGTTCAGTTGAATTAATATTATAGCTAGTGTCTGAACCAATCGATTCTTTCGTTGCTATTCTTGACAAGAACTCTTCATCAATTTCACTTGCAAATAACTGGCTTTTCTTGCATCTTTTTCCAATCTTCTAAAGTGTCCTCAAAGAGGACCTTTAGGAATTCCGCTGCAGAAACACATTTTATATGCTTTAACCATATCCAAAGAACGACACGACTAGCGATCCCTTTGTTGTAGTAAAAATCACATTCTAAAAGAGATATTATATCAATTCTGATCAGTTTTCTCGACCAATCTATTTACCGCTTCAGTCCATTTTTCCTCAATGCAAGAATTTTTGCTAAATAAAATATCATTGACAATAACTCTTATTTCTTCTTTGCCTTGATGATTGACGAAAGAACTACGAAATTTTTCTGCATTATAATTAGTATAATGACTAAATCCCTGTGCGATAATCAGGCGATAAGCCGCTGCCAAACCGTGAGAATGTAAGCAGAAATTTTTTGCTTGAAGGAGTTAGTTTCCTCATAATCAACCGGGATAGCATAAACTTTTGTATCAGGAAAAATTTGAAAAATTCTATTATTGAATCATGTTAAAAAAGTTTGTTTTCGAGATTAATTTCTTTTTTTGGTAAGAATATGAGTATTCTTTTTTTTTTTTTTTTAAAAAAAAAGAGCTTTTAATATGACGAAATGCCATTGTTGGTAACATTTATAGGTTCAGAGAGTTTCTAAATGGTAAATGCCAGCGAAATTCGGAATATAAAATATTATAATTAAAATAAAATTAAAAGTAAATGAGTATTTTCTTTTTTCAAAACGAAGGTTTAACATGAAACGTTATAATTTGAAGTAATACAAAAAATTTATTTTTTTTTAATTTGTTAAATTAATAAATTTTTAATGATATCTTTAAATTAATAAAACTTTTTATGTATTCACAGAAATTATTGATATTTTGTGCATTATTATCGGAACAGTTACCTGCAAGATACAAAGTTCCGTATTATAAATAAAGAGCATTATTAAATTTTTTAATGAGTTACAGCGGTGTTTGTGTAACATTTTATTCCTGGTGAAAATAGTAAGTAATTGGCTTACGTAGAAATATATATACATGGACATTGTTTTATTCCTAGTAGTAGGATTATTATGTAATATTTAACTCCACTGCTTTCATAATGAGACGATGTGGAGTAAAATTTTAACATTAAATTACAATTCAAAACTTATGACAAAGAATTCTTATGTAATACCGCAGAACGAGTTATTTACTGGATCGCCGAAATATATTTTAAAATAACGAATTTAAAATTGAGCGTCCTTGACCTTAACTACGGTTTAAGATAATATTCTAGACCCTCTTTTCTTAAATATGTTCAAAAATGGGTGAGTTACGAGCATGTAATCCATAACGTGATTTTAATATCAAACCTTAGTTTCATTTTACTGCAAATGTTCAAATTTTTTTGCATAATCTTTTAAATTTAATAAGAACTATATTCGGGAAAAATTAAAAAACATTAGTAAAATAAAATTTAGAAAAGCATATTTCCTATCATGCATGAATTAGATACGGTGAACTTCCGGAAAATTGATGTTAAATCAGAACATATATCATATAAAGTAAATTTTAAAGAATAAAATTTTATCAAGAAAATACGCAAACCTTTAATAAAATTAGTTTTTTATAATATATTTTTTTAAGTATTATTTTAAATCTCAATAGTTGCCGCAGCTATTTTTATAATTATTGCAGATACGAGTTTATTTATAATTTTGACTTAAAAACTATAGTTCTTTTTTCTTTGCATAAAAAAATATCGATAAAAATGTTATTATTCATAATCTTAACTCATCATCTTAAAAAACTTAAGGAAAATACAAAAATCTGCTTGTATAAAAGGATATTCTGTTGACCAAATTTGCTTTTTTCAAGTTTGAAAGCTCTTCGGATAATTCTGATGGATCAGGGCCATCAATAGCGCTTATCCAAGTTTCTAACTTTTCATATAATTCAGATGTAGTTGGACGACTTAAAGGATCAAAATTCCAACATCGTGTCATTAATTGAGTATAAACGTTTGGAGTTCCAATTTCAGGACGAAGACCGGAACAAATTTCACTGGCCAATTTAGAATCATGTGGTCTATTACACCATAGGTGAACACCTGAAGAGAGTTGTCCACATGATCATTCCAAAACTATAAACGTCTGCGGCCTCAGTTAGCGGTTTTCCTTGCAAGATTTCGGGAACTATATAAGGAATAACTCCATAAATTTCATTCGAACTTTGTTTATCAATTGAATACGGTTCAATATCTGGAATATCAATATTTTCAAACGAATCTTGTTTACCATTTTGCATCACTTCGTTCGTTTTCGCAATCAAAGCATTTTCCAAAATCCGAATTATCATCCATGTTTTGAGAAGGCGATTTTTTAATCTGTGAAATTTATAAAAAGGTCAATTTCTTGATCATATGACAAGAGTCCTGCTAATGCAGATAAATATTATATGACGTTCTAGGGTAAAGTAAGAATTTATTCGCCATACTAGCTTGCATGGAACGTTCGGAGGAATAAGACGATTAATTAATTATATTAAAGAAAAAACTTACATTTTTTTTTTTGATTTAAAGGTTCATCCTTTATATGCCTAGCCTATATGTTCGTTCGTTTGAATTGAAATGCGGATGTAACAAGCGCAGGAAATGGTAGAGTCACATGAGCTACAGGCACATTACAATTTTAAAGTCACATTTATCATTTTTTTTTGGTTAGTTGTTAGCATATTTGTCATTGGCTTAACCTACCCAAATTTTCTTAATAGGTAAATTTATTTGATGTTACCAATTTTCACGGAGTCTACATATCGATATTTATGTAGCAGATTATTAAAATTAAGAATTATTGAAATAACCAAAGAAATTAATCTTTTCATATAAAAATCGAAGTCATTTTCAAATTCAACCTACTATGGAATTGATACAAGGAAAAGATTCATTAAAATTAAGACAGACAATTAGTTTATTATATGAAGCAATGCAAAAAGATGGTAATAAATGATGGATTCATAAAAAAAAAAGTGAAAATAAATACTATTAATTATAACCGTTAAGTAATTTCTGAACAAGATTTTTTTTTTTTTTTACAAAAGATAAAATTATCGCGCTTGTATTATTAATGGAAGGAAATAAATGTTTATTTAATTTTTATTTTTTTTATTTATGTTCTATATGTCGTATGATACTGCGCACTTAAATATACTAGGGGAACGGGAACCGTTGTTAAGTCCGGAACGATCTTAACTAAAAAAAAATATTGCCAAAGCCAATAGCACCGAATCATTATTGAGCGGGCGGACATTGGGACAGGACACAGCGCATAGAATATCAGATATATCAATATATAGTCCTTCGCTTCGCTCCGGACTAATCATGTGATTTGACAATCTAATGGAGTTTGTTTTTCTACAGTCCAACTAATGGCCAAAGAATAAACAAACAAGAATAGTAAGAGAAATTTGTTTAGTTACTACCCGCATTTCTGCACAATAGTTGTTCCATAGGAAAAGTTTTCCACAATTTTTTTCGAAAAATAATCGACCTCATCTTACATTTTTGGTTGAAACGCTCATTGAAAAAGTTTCCACTATATACTATCTACCAAAACCTTATAATAATTAATTGAAGTTGCTGGTATTAAGAAAGTGCATCCCGAACAATTGGGCAGTAATATTCGAAGGAAACCCTCACTTTTCTGTCAGATCTGTTGCTACTAAATTAAATTTGACTGACCTTGGATACTGAAATGAACTTTCCTTCGTATAGTACACAATGCTAACACATTCCATAAGTAAAACGTGTTGAAAAAGACCCTATTTAGTGACGAAACGACCGTAATACGATAAAGCATAGTTATAAAAATGCAGGCCAGTTCGCCCGATTCCAAAGGACCGGAGTAAAATATTCGCCTGGGTGGCTTTTGTAAAAGGTACCGTCTTTTGTTTAGGCGTATAAAGACGAAAAATCTATACGGAAATATTAGAAAAGCAACTCCAAGTGCGCAGTATTTTACGAGGTAGATGACTGCTGCAACAGGAAGGATACTAGTCTTATGCTAAGGAATTCCTTGATATTAATATCCGATTGGCCCTCTAATAGTCCAGACTGAAAACCTGAGCAATTATTAAAAGGAAAATGGATAGCGAATTAGAGCAGTTTGTGGGGATGAGTGGGGAAATATTCCAAATAGCTTTTAATTAATCTTGTAAACTCAATGACACAGCGTTGTAAGGAGGTTATTGAGAAAAATTGTGAACGAATATAATGTTAATATTTTCTTTGCTTTAAATTACATATTGTACGTTTAATTGATACAATGGTTGTATTTGTGTAATTATCGCACTTTTAAAAATTGGGGTTTTTTTTGACGTCACAAAGCGGCATTATCAAATTAAACCTATATTATAGTTTTCATGCAACAGCCGATGTGGGTTACATAAGACACAATTAATTTTTTAATATATCAAATTAAACAATCAAAAAAGAAATTATCCATAAAAAAAAAAAAAAAAATCCTTAACGAACTGCCATGTCAACGGTACCACACTATTGTCCCTCGTTGAACCGGTGACCTGAGAAATGAACTTAAGATAAATCAAATAAAAAAAAATAAATAATAAATAAATAATAATAAATAGTATCAAAATAATCGCTAAATTGATTGGCCCTAGTTCTTTTTAAGAATATTTTTTTAAATTAAAATTCCTTGCATAATTAAATTTAGAATATGGGAATATGGAAAAATTCATTAATTACTTAGTTTATGCGGAAGCATATACGGTAAATTAAAGTAATCGAAACCTATGAAATTATCATCTTACGTTAAATTAATTGAACCAAAATTAACTTCATTAACTTCAAATTAAGACTGCGGATAAATTGTAAGACTATAGATTAATTTCTCATCTATTTTTAAATATAAAATTAACTCTATATATTACAACTAAAACTTTATTTAACTATATGCGCTCGCCCTTTGTTTTTAAGTTATACAAAGATTATTTATTCTATTAGGATAATCTAAAATAGTTCCATAAATAAGAAACAAATATGGTGCTAATCTCGTTTCCTTCTTTATACAACGTTACAGAAACGTGTTACACAAAATTGTGAATGCATCTTTATTTATAAATTGTTATCCTTTTTTGATAAATGGTTGTTAAAAAAAAAAAAAAATTAACAGGAAAGAATTTACTAATTTATTTGTTTAAATCAATGACAAGTGAAAAGAATATTGATTATTTAGTATTTTAACAATCTGATGATGTATCAATTTCTGTTACAAAAATAAAATTATATACTAAAAAAATAAAAGCTTTATATCATAATTGGTAACTTTTATAAACGAACATGTTGTAGTGCAAAATTTGCTACAAAAAACATGTTGTATGTATAAAAAAATAAAAAATTTAAATTCTGTTTTAGCTACTTTTTAAAGGAAGTATCACCAAAAAAAGGGACATTGCTGGAATGGTTACTTTTAATTTTTCAGTAAAATGGTGTTGAACTATATAATTTATGTTTATTTCAATTTTGTTCACATGACCATTATTGATACAGTGAGAATAAAGAAAATATTGGAAATGAGGTTTCTGCTACTTTGAGTTTATTTTCATTAGTTGCATAAAAACTTTAACACTTAACTAATATCTTATTAATTTTTCTTAAATATGTTAAAATAAATTTAAGGAATAATGTTGTGATATTTAATAAAAAAGTAAGAAAAGAAACATAAAAGTACATGTCGCGTAATGCATAATGAGTTTTATACTTAAGATAATAGTTGCTTAATATTATTTTGAGAAATCAGAAATTTCTTTTACACGAGCTTATAAACATTTTCAACAGGATTATACAGTTCAGGAAAATACAAGAACCTGCTTGTATACAAAGCTTCGGGATGGATTTTTTGTTGAGCTCCGTTTTTTTTCAAATTTGAACGCCTTCCGAGATCAAAATTTTCAGATGGATCAGAAACATCAATAGCATCTATCCAAGTACATAGCGCATCATATAATTCAGATGTAGTCGGACGACTTGAAGGATCGGAATTCAAGCAATGCGTCATTAGTTGAGCATAAACGATAGGAGTCCCATCAATAATTTCAGGACGAAGACCGGAACAAATTTCACTGGCCAATTTAGAATCATGTGATATATTATACCAGGGGCGTTCCCCTGCAGAAAGTGTCCACATGACCATTCCAAAACTATAAATATCTGCAGCCTCAGTTAGCGTATTTCCTTTCAAAATTTCGGGTGCAATATAAGGAAGAACTCCATATATTTCATTTGAAAGTTTCTTATGGATTGAAAATGGTTCAATATCTAGGATATCAATATTATCAAAAGAATCATGTTTATCTTCAATTAATATATTTCCTCCATGAAGATTTCCATGAATTAATCCATTTTCATGGTAATGTACAATTCTTCCAGAAATACTCCAAAGCATTTCTGCTGTATCTCTCCAAGAAAGCTTTCCTTGAGTTTCATCAAGGTATGAATATAAGTCTCTATTTTCATAAAATTCATAATATTTCATGACAAACATATAATGAGAAGTATAATCTTTAGTTATTCCAAAAAAATCTGCAACACATCCACCGTGTAAACAATGATGATAATTATAAAGCTTCATTAAAAATTAATAGAACAAATCGTTATTAATATGAAAAACCTTTTGAAGGTTTAAACAATAATAACAACTAAACATAACTTACTTGCTTCAAATGATCTTCACTTATATTTTGCGAATTATTAAGTCTCTTCATAGCAACCTTTGTAGGTCCATTTCGTGTCCATTGATCGGCATCTTGATCCCAAGTCCAACGCGGACCTTCCATCCAAATTGCCGAATAAATTGTGCTAAGATTCTCACCTTTTTTTATGTTTTCCACAAATTCAAACTGCTCGAAATCAATATATTCCAAATAATCTACATTCTCAGCCGCATTTAATTGAGTATATTTAATAAAATTATCAACATTAAGATTACCACTTGTCCAATTGCTAAAATTTTCTTTAAAGGCATTATATTCACAAACTTTACACCATCTTGCATTACTTCGTTCGCTCCCACAATCAAAGCACTTTCCAAAATCCAAATTAGCATCCATTCTTGGCGAAGTTTTAATCAGTTAATTTTATAAAAAAGGTCAGTCTTCCGGATGAGGATGAGGAGGATGAGAGGGGGAGGGGGATGGTGATCGTGATGGTGGTGGTGGTGGCGACAGTAGTGGGGGGTGATTGAGCTGGAGCTGGAGATGGTGGAGTTATGGTAAAGAAAAAATTTCAATACAAAAAAAAAATTTACAACTTTTAATTATGTAGAATTCTAATGAGAGGACTATAATTCGTAAAGGATTCAATAAATGTAATATGATATTCTTCGTACGAAAATATTTTTCACTTATTTTGATTTATGAAGATCAAAGAAGAATAATATTTTTTTTTCTATAATGACTATGGGTTTATTCAATTGAGAACGAACTTTTTTTTTTATCTGAACAAGTAAATTCAATTGATATTAGGAGTTCTGCCTCTATATATAACATTTTTTTGTCGTTTTTGTCATTTTTTTGTTATTTATTCTAAATTTTATAAAGGAATTCTGGTGTTTCACAACAATTGAACATTAAAAAAATGGAGTAAAATTATTGATTTTTATTATAAGTCCCTGTTATACTACAGTACAACGGTTACCGAATCCTATCATGATAAACCCATTGGTTAAAAATTTTTTTCACACTGTAAATCATATGACCCGTAACGTGATTTTAATAGCAAACCTCCTAGTATCTGTGAAAAATCAACTTTTAGATGTTTTGGATGATAATAGTCCATGCAGAATATATATGCATAAACACATCGGCCAATTCAATAATAACAAAAGGTTACGAATTTCTAGTTACACGTTTGTGGCAGCACTATCTTAATTCAACTGAAATGTAAATTTTATAATGTAATTCCTTTTCTTTAAAAAAAAAATTATTAATCGTCTGAATAAACAAATTCTCCAATTACCGAATATAATCAGTTTTTTTTTTTTCAGAATAAAAAATAACCTCGTTTATTTTTATTCGAACGATTATATATATTGTGTGAGTAAATTTTCAAATGACTTTGGTCATTTATCACTAAATTAATAATGGAAAATCTGCCTTTTTTAATGTTTTTATTGTGGAATATTCTTAAATTTTTTATTTGTATGAATATAATAAACTTATGACAGTACCACATCGTAAAAAAAAAAAAAAAAAAAAAAAAAAAAAAAAAAATGTTTTTTATTGTGGAAACGTTCTAACGCAAGATGATGAGTAAAAAAAATTGAATTTGTTCAACAATGAATATTTCATGAATATTTCATGTAATTTCGAATATAAAAATAACTCGTGGATTATCACTTACTAAATTGAAGATAGTTCATTTTTTTTTTTTTGTTATAAATAGATTTTAGAAGATCAATTTTTTTATTAAAATAATTTCAAAAAGTATTAAGGAAATTATAACAGTGTGATAAAAATGTATATGTGGGTTGTTTGGGTCGTTTGCTATTAAAATCGAGTTTACGAGACATAGTAAATCATATGATCTAGTAAAAAAAAAAAATAGCTATTCTAGTTAAATTTATTTTTTTTAGAAGAAAAATCTTTCAAATAATCGCTATTGTTTTAAAAAAATATATATATATCAGTAAAAAAATTAACATTATAATTCTCTTTGAATTTAACAAAAAAAGAAAAAAAAAAGTATACCGACCCGAAAAATTCTCCTTTTAAATAAAAAGGACACCGCCTTCCGCGGTGTCATAATTAAAATATTCATTAAAACAAAATTAAAAGAATTTTGAATTTAATGAATTTTTTTGTTGGGGTCTATAACTATTGTAGTTATATCCTTCATCACAAGTTGAATGAGATGCTGGCGTTGAAACTTGATTTTGTTGTCGGTTAAGTTGGTTAAAAGCTCTTGAGTTGATACAAACTCTCTTGCTTTAGTGTACCCATTAAAATAAGTCATTTTAGAAAGGGATAGTTTCTTTCTTTGTTTTTGTTTTTTTTTTTTTTTTTTGTAAAATTTTTTTTTTAATAATAAAGGTGTCAGGCAATTTTTTTTTTTTTTAAAAAAAAAATTATTTTGGAGGCATTTTTATACTATTGATTAAAATGATTGAAAAAGGTTATGTAGTACAACCGCCCCCTAACTGGTTTTCAGACAATAGAATATCATTTCATTATTGTATCAAGCAATGTGATCAAAGAAAAATTTTGCAATGCTTTGTTCATTTATTCTTTGTAGTTTGTTAAAATAAGATGAAGGTTCAATTTGGTTAAATCATTATCTCTAAAATATTGTTATAACCGCATTTTTACTAATATTTATAAAATAATGCTGCGACTCTTTTTAATTTAAATATTATAATATAAATATTTATTGGTGTAATGCATTAGAAGCACAGCATTAATAAATTATTTCCAATGCTACAGTTTACCTCAAAGGATTTTATAGAAGCTATTGCTTATGTTTTAAAGACTTGGCCTTACATAAAAAGGTATGAGTTTAGAAATTGATTTCACTAATTAATACTGATATTATATGAAATCTTAAACATCATATATTGATAATCATTAAAATTAAAAAAAAAAAAAATAAAAATAACATAAAGCTTAAATTAAACAATTTTATTTTTTTTAAACTTTTTTTAATTTAATAAATTATAAATTATAAATATTAAATTCTTTTTTTTTACAATAAATTCAAAAAAAAATACAATTAGAACATTTTACTAAGTATAAAATTTATATTACTTTATTCATTTTTTTTCAAAATTTTTAAAAATTAAGGATTACATATTTTAATTACTCAAAGATAAATTATTATAAAATATTATTAGAATATTGAAATATGTAAAATAGTTTATAATATAGTATAGAATGATTAAAATATAGAAAATAATACATTTATTATTTAAATATTTGGATCATAAATTTAGATTTTAATAATTATTAACTGATAGATGTAAAGCTATTTATTATATATATTTTAGATTTAACAAATATTTAAATCTTTAGTTTGTTAATTTTTAATTAAAATAACAATATAATTATTATAAGTTTTAATATAAGTTTACTTTTTTCTGATTTTTAATAAAATTTATTTTTTAATATTTAAATGACTAAACTAAATGTTTTATATTTTGCTATTAATTTATCTGGATATTTAAATTTTATTTTTTAAATAAATTTAATTTATATAAAATTAATTAATAATATTTATTAATTATTATTTATAAAATAAAAAATTATGTTAAAATAGAAATAAAATATTTGTTATAAAATAATAACTTAATATTAAAAATTTAAAATTTGATAAATTTTCAAAAATACTTTATATTTATTATATATAATATAATATAATTAATTAAAATACAACTTATTAAATATACAGTATTAATTTTTTGATAATTTAAACTAATTAAATTAAATTAAACTTTTTTAGATTTGACAAAACATTAAACTTTTAGTTTTATTAATTATTAAAGTTTTAATATAATTTCACTTTTTAAATTTTGATATTATTTGATTTTTTTCTGAATTTCATAGATTTTTTAATAAGATTTTAATGTAGAATCTTTAAGTTTTATTTAGTAATCTTAATTTTAATATTAAATATGTATTAAATATTTATATAAAAAATCAATTTTATTTATATTATAATTATTTTATTAATCTTATTTATTAAAGAATAATTATAATTTTAATACAAAAATAATTCAAATAAAAATTATTAATCTTTCTAACAAAATTTAATTTTTAAATATATTTTTAATTTTTATAATATAAAATAAATAGGTTAATATAATATAAAATATATAGTATAAATAATTTACAAATCTGAAATATTTAATATTATTAATATTTTTGATATAATTAATATTATTGATATAGTAAACATATTAATTAAATTAATATAAAAAATTTAATTTATTAGTATTATTTATTTATATAATTAATTTTATATTAATATAAAGAAATATAGAATCTTTTAATAGTCTTCTCTTTAGCTTTCATTAGTTTTTTACTTAGTTTTAAAAAAAATAACTTAATGAATTTCTTAATCTTCTATATTTAAATTTTTTAATTATATTTTCTTATTCTTAATCATATTTTCCTATTAATAAACTTATTTTAAACTGAATTATTTAGAAGATATAATAAATTCTATAAATTATAAAACTTGTAATTGATAATATTAAATTAATTATTATTTCAATTAATCCAAATTAATTATTATTAGTAATTTATTATACATCATCAGATATCACTACCACTTAACCATTAAAAGTGTTTTGCATAATGTTCATAAATCCTTAGTAAGAGAAAGAGAAAAAAAATGAATACATAATGAAAATTTCAGATTGTAAAAATTTTTGCCAAATTAAACTTTTTCTTTTTGCCAACGATAATTAAATATTAATTAATTCAGGAAAATACAATTGCCTACTTGTATAAAAAGCTTCAGGATGGACACTTTTCTGATAAACCTCTTTACTTTCCAACATTGAAAATTTCTTCTCCTCGGCAATATCAAATTGTTCGGATATCTCGGAAGCATAAGGTTCGTTGCATATAGCAGAGATCCAATTTTCCAATATATCAATTAATTCAGACGCAATTGGGCGTTTGGAAGGATTAGAATGCCAACACCGCGTCATTAATTGAGCATAAACATTTGGAGTTCCATCAATAATTTCAGGTCGAAGACCAGAGCAAATGTCGCTAGCTAATTTAAGATCATGTGGTCTATTACACCATGGACGAATACCCGCAGAAAGTGTCCACATAATAATTCCGAAGCTAAATATGTCAGAGGCCTTTGTTATTGGTTTCCCTTGCAAGACTTCAGGAGCCACGTAAGGAAGAACGCCATATATTTTATTTGAATTTGTTCTATCAATAGGAAAATGCAACCCCGCGTCACTGAGACGCGATTCCACTAAATCAGGCATATTTTCAACCAATAGATTGCCTCCGTGAATATTACTATGAATTAATCCATTTTCATGAATTATTTGGATACCTTTGGACGCTCCCCAAAGGAAGTCTACAATATCTCTCCAACAAGTCATTCCTTGCGCTTTATCAAGATAGGAATGTAAATCTTCATTCTCATAATATTTCATTACAAACATAAAATTTGAAGTACGATCTCTTGTTATTCCGAACACGTCCGCAGTGTGTACATCCAGAAGGCATCGACTATATTCATAAAGCTTCATTCATAATATATCGAACAAAAAAAAAAAATGTTATATATAAAATGAAAAATGCAGATCCATCAAATAAATAAATAATATTTTTATGTACAAAAAATTAACTAAAATGAAAATTTAAAACCAAATGGGAGGCGGTCAGTAGAAAAGGGGGGAAATCCACTTTTTAGTCAAAAGTTTTTTTATTGGTTCACTCTGCCGATCATGGTCATGTGAACAAAACTAACTTAATAACTAAAATTACTCAAAAATTTGTAAATTCCCCCTTTTCTATTGACCGCCTCCCAAATGAACAATAGTAATGATGACTAACTTGATTAAAATATTCCTCATTCATACTAAGCGAGTTATTAAGTCTTTTAAGAACGACTTTTATTGGTCCAGTACGTATCCATTGTTCGGCATCTTGATCCCAATTCCAACGCGGACCTTCCATCCAAATTGCTGTATAAATTGTGCTAAACGCGCCATCTTTGTTTAAATTTTCCACAAATTCAAACTGTTCGAAATCAATATATTCCAAATAATCTACATTCTCAGCCGCATTTAATTGAGTATATTTAATAAAATTATCGAAATTATTATTTTCGCTAGTCCAATTTCTAAAATTCTCTTTAAAGGCATTGGTTTCACAAACTTTACACCATCTTATATTTTTTCGTTCATTTCCACAATCTAAGCATTTTTTAAGGTTCAAACTTGATTTTGCCGTTTCCTCGCCAGTTGTAAAAAGATACATAATTTATCCTGTGACATTTATGTAAAAGTCGAGTCAGTCGGATTACAGTTTCATAATTTAAATAATATTATCATTTTTTTCAATAACATAATAAAATGCAATGCTGTTTTAATGCCTGAACTTTGTCATTTGTTAAAATGAGTTTTGCCAGGCAACTATATGAATGCTTGTTACGAACATATGGGTGCTTTGCAGTAGAAAGGAAAGAAAGAAACTACCAGAAAAAATTTTTTTATTTATAAGCTAAATATTATTTTCTTTTTAGTAAAATAAATCCGGATTTAACATTAACTCAAGATAAAATTTTTTTGGTAGTTTCCTCCCTTTCTACTACAAAGCGCCCTAATGTTGTGTAACCTCGTTGCAACTTTGAACGTATTAAACTTTTTTTTAAGGAAAGAAAAAGAAAAACTTACAAAATTGATAAAGCGAGTTACAAAAGATGTTGAGGATTAGTGATAACAAACTTTTTTTTTTTTTTTTAAAAAAAAAAAAAAAGTGATGATATTTCATAACTTTAAGTATACTTTATTAAATAATTTAATTGCTTTATGTGATATCGAATAAAATATTTATAATTATAAATTAGAATGAAACAATCTTTCTCAACTTATTCAGCTCAATTAAAATCATATATTATAAATCAAAGAAGCGAAATATATTATTTCTATTGTCAATATTTAAAACATTGTTATAATTAAACGTCATCGTATTTATTCATTGTATGTACTTATTCAAGTGGTGTACACAATTACAATGCTTGATGCATGATGTATCATTTTAAAATGGATTATTCACAAATTATTATTTACAAATAAATTTTATTGATAAATATACCCATTCCAATTATTATAATAGAAATGAAACGAACTATGAAACCAGAAAAATAAAATTGTGGTCTAATATAGTTAACGAGGTTGAAAATAAAATTCTATTTTTATGGCAGTCAAAATTTTTTCTTTTAATAGAACTTATATAGCTATAATGTCTTTAGAAAAGGAAGAAACTAATGAATCTTTCATAACATATATAAGGCAATACGTACATAAATCGTACAGCTCGTGAAACCGATGCTATTATATTAGCGTAATTTATAATTTTGTTTATTTATTATAAGATAGTTCAAAACAAAAACAAAATATTTTAAATGACGCACTGGCATAAATGCATAAATGCCCCATGAATTATTCATTGATTATTTCAATTCGAAATCTTAAAAATATCATGAACCAATGGAATATATGTATATAAGATTTTTTTATTTTTATGTTTATTTGTAATTATCGATGTTTAGCCCAAGAGAATTTTTAAGGGATTATTAAAAAAAATTAATTCATTAAAAGCTGCCAATAAGAACAATAAAAGGTTATAAGCATAAAAGCAACAAAATATTTTTACCGTAATTTTTATAATAAATTACGTACATATATATTGATTAACATATCGTGAATGTTATTCCACAAAAAGTCGGGTCATCTAAACAACTCCTTCGAGGTTTAGGCACTACTTCTGACTATTCTTATGGTTTTTCGATGTTTGTTTATCATCGGGCGAATGAAATTGAATCACATGGATAGTTTTTTCTATAACCCTTAAATCTTAAATTAAATCAATGAAAATTATTATTATTAATAAGTCATTTCCGATCCGGAGGAGTTGCAATAAGATTCTCGTCATTAGACTTCTTAATAAATCATTAATTACTACAGAAGGCTAATTGAAATTTTGTAATAAATACTTCTGTATGATATTTAACTCGGTCAAATTTGATTAGTACATTAAAAACCAAAAATTATTAAATTCGTCGTTGCTTTTTTTTTGAAATTTTTTACATAATTATATAATGAACAACCTTTTGATAAGGTTTTACAGAGTGGTGGGTCACTATTTTTTAAATACTAAATGCTTAACGAAATATTCATTTACAATCTTTCATCTTGTTGTATTGGTGAAAAATGCATTGCAATCAGTTTTTTTTTTTTTTTGCTAACAAAAAATTTTAATCGATCTGTTATCTCTCACAAATAAATAATAAAGTCCTATAAAAAAAATCCTTGAATTTATAATAGGGCTCGAATATGCAAAATTATACTCGTAAAATGTTAATTATAAATATCAAAAATAATTATTTTTAATATATAAAACTATGGTTGATTTTCACCTAACTTTTTTCTACATTCAAACTTAAATTCAAAATTCTTTTTTAATCTGGATCATCAACAATTTTAAGCACCTATGTAGTTAATACTCCATAAAAAGTTTTTCCATAAAACATATTCATAAATTTGTAAAATATGTGGTACTACGTCTGATTTATTAAATCAATAACTTATATTGATATAATTTACTATTTGTTCATTATATAAAGTATGAATTTCATCTCCTTTCAAATTGGCAAATTTTGTTCAATTTTTATTTTTTATGAGCAATAAACAACCTTCACTTCTACTTCTATAAACTGTATTATCAGGTTTTGAATCTGAATTTGGTATTTAATTTTGACATCTTAAAAATTTATTTATGGATTGATCTAATAATTCATGAAGTTCATTATTTTCCTTTTTTACTGAAATGGATTTATAGCTATATCAGGAATTTCTATATTAAAATCAAGTGTTTCTTTATATTCCTCAACAACATTCATACATTCTTGATCAAAATTTCACAATGTAATACTTGTTTTGGATAATAACGATCTTCAGCGTGGTGTACTTTTTTTTTTTGGTTGGTTTTGATATTGATAATCTATTGAAGGTAAAGTTTTGACTCCGACATTAAAAAAAAATGATGAGAAATTTCGGAACATGACATAAAATCTTTATATACTTTTTATGAATTAAATTTTTGTAGATGAAGGAAAAGTTTACAGTATATTATTGTCTTTTTTGTAGTATCAAAAAATCAGAATATAAATGAAAGAACTAGTTCTTGGAATTAATCAAACAAAGGTGCAGATTCCTTGATAATTATTTATGCTGAAGTTTCGCCTACATGAATCCGATAAGCAAACCTATTTACAATATTTTAAAAAATTTAATTTATCCTTAAGCCATGCAACTTCACGTCACCCGGCCGGGTCACTTTTTCAAATTTTAACAAAAAAAAGTTTATATAAAAAAAAGTTATCATGTGACTATAAAGTGTAATTTTATTGTATTATCGTTATGTATAATTCCTTTCTTACAATACATTAGTTTCACAAGCGAATACATTGTGCTGAAATATTTTCTCCAACTAATGTTTTTGATGGGCTAAACTTCATTTCAAAATCTGCTTCCCACCAGTCAGTTGAGTAATATAGAATCAATATACTTCCAAAAAAATCTTTTAATTTTGCTTCTTTCTCAACATGTAAACCTTCTCAATCCTTCAAAACTTTATAATTGTAATAGGCATTATGACGGAGTTAAGATGATTTTGAAATGAAATGTGATTGTCGTATGATTAAGCCGGGCAAAGAAAAATTTTAAATTTTCAAAATTTTAAAATTGACACGGTCACTCGGGGGTTTTCCATATCTGATATGTAAGTTTTTTATATGTTATGTATCACACAAATAAATCTTATATTACACAAATAAAGATAAATCTAAACAAAATCTGATATGCCGATTCTATTATGTAAGATCACATGATAAAAATTTTACTATACTGTATAAAAAAAATCCCCGAATTTTCGCAAACTGACACGGCCGGGTCACAGAATCTGAAAATTTACTTTGCACGGCCTTGTTAAAGATTGAACAATCAGATGGCATAATATTTATATATAATCATTTTTTATTAATAATAAATGTTCATTAATAAACCCCGGGTCTCCGGGTCGATTTTAAATTTCAATGTACGTGAACCGAAAATCTAAGTTGCATGACCTTAGTCCAATAATGCTAAATTTCGTTAATGAGATATAAAAAATGAATGAAATATACAGGGTGAAATATAAAATAAAGAATGATTTTATTAATGACCTTTGAAATTCATTCCTGAAAATTTGTGATACGCTTCCTTTCTTTATCTTTGGTTCGATTTTAAATTCATAATATCGGGATCATGCTATCTTCGTTTGTAAGAATCAAATTTTCTATTCCTTTTTCCGAAATTCAATGAAATTCAATGATTCATTGATTCGGAATTTTTCGATTTGTATTATTATTGTTCTGACAAAATAAACAAAAGAAATGTCAAATCGAGTTATGCAAGGAGGTATCTATTATCAGATCACTTAAGGGCGAATGAGCCGACGGAAAGAACGTTGGTTAATATACTACCTTCCAACTCTTTACGGCAATTTTGTTACTTTTTTTTTTTTGATTATAGTTCATTTTTTGTTTTACACGAGACTCGTGTCAAAATAAAAGGTATACTTGGTGATTGCGCGCTGATCATGTTTATTATTAAGTGTAACTATAATTAACCATATATATACACTATTTTTTTTTTTTTTTAAAATAAAATAATTATATACATTTTATTTTACGAGAGGATTTTACGAGGATTTCTAGGTTGTAATGGTTTGTGTGAAATGCAAAAAAAAAAAAAAAATTGATTATATAATAAGAAAAAAGTGCTTCGATTAGGGTTTATGAACTACCTTAAATTGATAATGTACAGTACAAGTATAACTTTTCAAAAAGGAACAACTTTCATGGATAAAAAGCGCGCTTATTTCAATAGATATTGGGTATTCTTGAAATTATGTTAAATTTATAGATATTCACTGCCTTTTAATTTATGATTAACATGTTAATTTGAGTTCCAATTGGTTAGATATGTTACATAGTTTTCCCATCAAAAAAGAGAACGATGTACTAAAAACAATATTTTCATGGAGAATGATTATATTATATAGAAACTTTGATTTATATTAAATCCAATTATTTATGGTACGCGAACGAGAACAATTTCAAAACTCATATCATAAGATCTTGATCAAACATTAACGGATATCACTATTTATTAAAATATGTATAATGTAGTTACAATATACCGCGAAAAAAACATGATAAAGTATAAAATGCGTACATATTATATAAACATTCTATAATTGATGAGAAGGAATGAAGATAAAAGATAATGAATTGCAAAGGGCGAAAATAGTATAACGAATAGAATGATTATGATAGTTAACTTTCCCCCTTTAAAAATTAGGAAACCATTATTATTTTGTTCGTTTTTAATCATCATGTAACGATCCATGAGATCCGAAACCAAGTGATCCTTGTCGGTAAGGATCAAACACTTATTTCTCTTTTCGAGTTCCAATGATTCTTCCGTAAAACCCCCCTTTGAAACGACTATGATCTTCAGCAAATTGGGATTTTCAGGCATGACCTCATTCAGTTCTTTAACGATATCGATGCTTACTTTCTCGCTCGTATCGATGCATTTGATGATAAATGGCATGTCTTTGTAATTTCCAGCGAGATTAGCTCCTTTGAGATCGACGTTTCTCGACCATGAAAGCTTATCATTCGTAACTTTAATAAATGTGATTTCGCAACCTGTCTCTTCATTATTCTGAAGTATATATAAAATGTTGATTCGAAAAGTTAAAAAAAAATAAATAAATAAAAAGATATCTAAAGTGCTCGATGGAAACGAACGTTGTTTAATCGATAGGCACACCTGTGAAATTAATATCAATAGACTACTTACCGTCATTTTTGAAAATTTTCAGAAGTAATTTTGAATAAATTTCAGGGAGAAAGAAAAGAGACAATAAAATTTTTTTTTTTGTTTTTGTTTTTGTTATTTATTGATCAATTACATTACAATTACTCATTTTGCAAATTGTGCACCTGATTGTATTGTAATTTGGTATGTTGGATTTCCTTATTTATATAGCGATCGATCGACATAACAATAAGAAACGACATCATCAAATGGAAAGTGTGAAATGTCACAATGATGTCATCTCTGGCCCTAAATGTAGGATACTTATGTAAATTGTAAATGAAAGCAACTTGAAAATTTTTATCGAAAATCCAGATTTAACTGCAATATCAACGTGTAACGTAGACGGCGCGAATTTTAATAATAGAAGTTTTCACAAAAAAATTAGATAAACAATTCAATAATTAACAACTTGGAACTTTTTTCTAGATAAAGTTGATGTGTAACGTGATTTTAGACCCTAAAAACATTAAAAATGGTACATTTGATTTAAGCGAATATAAAGACAATCAACGAGACCAGTTCATATATAGTGTGACTCAAGAATCGACGGAAATCCAGTTAATGAATATTATCGCGTAATTATTTATGGTTAACATGTTCTTTTGAAAGGGATATTTCAATAATAGTACTTTATTTTACAGGTATGTTGTAGGCTAAAGGGAATACTCAGCAGTGTCGTTCTTTTAGAATTGTACTTTCTTTGAACGACCTTGGTTGGACAGCCAGTGTACCAACCCCTATAAGTTATCATCCTTGATAAGTACTACGCCAAATTTCCGTTCACATGTTATCATCTACCTCGAAACTGCAGGCCCCGTTGGTTTTGAGCCTTGGAACTTGTGAATAGTTTGACTAGTGCAGGATAACTAAAGACAATGAACTTCAAAAAGAGGAAGGTGCGACAACAAATGAATCATCTTGAAATAAATTATCATGATAGTTATATTACATAGGTGGACCGCAATTTGCCTGGATAAATATTTTTATAGAGGACATGACATTTCAAATCCGTGGTATAATAATCGAGTTCGGAACTATTACGATCAAGTAGAATGATTCCGACGTTATTGGTTTAAAGAAGTCATTACAGAAATGGCAATAATAAAGATCAATAGACTCGCTTGTCTGTCTTACATCTTTTTAAATTTACTTGGTAGTGCAATCACAGATTTTCACAATAAAAATCGTGTCTTCAAAGTTCGTATTAAATAATTCAGCTGAACAAAGCAAATATTGATAAAAATATTCACAATGTAAAGGATAGGTGCTTATTTTGGATTCAGTTTTGGGTCCGATTGTTATCTCGTGAATAGATTTTTTTATTTTCGTATAATGTAAAGAAAATATAAACATTTCTTGATGTACTTGTATTCCCTAACGTATGTGCGTGATTGCTCGTTCCAGAACTTTACTAATACTAGTACTTTAAAAATTATTTGTGGCAGCTGGTTTTCGATGTAAAATTTCTCGTATCAGATTTAACTGTTTATGTGATTTCTTGTTTGGAACTAGTTTATTTTTTTTATTTAAATATATGACAAGCTTTTCCACAATTTGAGTGCAATAAAATTCTTTACATACATATTACATCCTCATTAAATTAAATTCAAGATGTAAATTTATGATATAGACATAAGAATCAACAATTGTCATGTTAAACAGTCATTGTATATTGTAATAATCATCTCACCAATCTAAATGAAGCTAAATAAAATAAGTAAATAAATAGTTGGATAATGGATAATTACCACATGTTAAATCTAAACTTGAAGATTTTGATAGTATGAATAAATTGTTTGATAATTAAATTACAATATAAAATTACTTAAATAACTTGCTACCTATATTCTTAATATTTTCAAAAAATTAATTATTAAAGAATTAATGTTTGATTTAACAAATAAATAATTATTATTTAATGTAGCATCGGATATTGGTTCAAATATGATTATTTGTTTTACAAGAAACCATCCAATCCTCCTTTTAATGTTTCGATAATAAAGTTAACAAATTATAATATTTTTTAAATAATTATGGTAACTAAATAACTATAACATGGTTCAAATGTGTCTTATAATTTTTTTAACGAGGAAATGTTTCTTAACATCTGATACCGGTTCTTAATGTATCTTAAATTTTCTCTTGTAAACAATTTTTTAGTACAGAATATTCTCAGCCAATTGTCAAATAAAACTTCATAATTGTCTTCTTGTAGATCTTTTACTTTTATTGTAATTTCAAACATTGTTACATATTTAAAAGAAAAAAAGATTTCGAAATGCCTAATCGATTAAACTTTTAACGACACATAAATATCCATACTAAAATAGTTGAAGAAAATGGCAGGAATAGTGAGAAATAACTTTTTTGCTGATTTATTTCTATATTAACAAAATTTCACTAAGATTTTTACAGTGTAATAAGGAAAAAGTTCATTTACAACTTAAATGAAATTTCTAATCTAGCGTAATCCTTAATACAAGGTAATTTTTCATTTAGAAATTAGCCTGACCTAATTGCTTGGATTAAATATAGCTCCGCATAACCGGTTCGAGTTACTTTATTTGGCTCGTGAGCTTTCAAGCCGTGGCTGACTTACAGAATCTTATCTTATGGTTAAAAAAAAGTTTTTTTTTTTTATTTTTTATTAAATGAAAAGAATCTAATAGACGATCTAAGATCGCCTAAAGAGAAAAATTAATTTTAAAATTTGTTTTTAAACTAAAACATAAAAGTCTTACTATATCTTTGATAATCAAGGGATTTGCCTTCAAAGCGTTTCTCATGATGAGATTCATCCTCCGGAGAATTTTCTTGAGATCATTATTGTGCTTCGAGCAAGTCACTTATTATTGTCAGATTAAGTTGAAATACTTTTAATTAAAGCGATTTATTGACGTACCATGTTACATTTAATTATATGATATGCTTATTTAATTAGGTAGATATGAGCTAGACCTTAAATCCCATTTTAGCAAACGTCGAAAATAATTTTGACTTTTTTTTTTTTTTTTGGTATTCTGATCTGATGACTATAGGCTTGGCTATTTTATCAACGGAAGCCGCGATTTGGACCCCGAATTACGACGATTCGCCTGCTTATCACTCTCGTAAGCCTATTTAGTCCACGCAAAGTGTATTCATTACTAACCTAACAGGTGTCGTACCTAAGTCAGACCCCAACCGAGAGACTCCATAGGCTAACAGATGGCACTGAGGCATTGTTAGGTATTCAGCGGTATTACAGGATAGAGAGGTCAAGCAAGGTACTCCATTTCAGGTCTAAGGAATGACCAAGTTCACCATCTCGTAAAACAACTTGTGAATCGAATCGAAAATAATTTTGACAGTTTCGACGGGTTTCGAAGGTCGATGGTTTCAACAATTCAGAACGGTTAAAAATTTAACGACGATATGTGCATTAAAAGAAATCTTTAAATGAACTCAATATGCTTGTGACTGATTGAGAGCGTGCATTTAGAAATACATAGTGTGCATTTAGATTATATGTGGGTCACGGATCAATAATGTAGTGACCCCTAAATCAATAATACACGGGCTCGAAAAATGACTATTCAGCAAAATTTTTGTCAATTTAATATACTTGAAACGTTTATTTCTGACAACATATCTCTTTTTCATAAATAAACTTAGGGTTTTATAAAGTTTATGTTTTTACAGCTTATGATACTTATGTCTTAATTTCTAAATTCTATATAGTGTATTGTGATTTCTAAGTAGAGTTATTAAGCTATTTATCTGAGTTTACATAGCAACGGATTATTTTTAAGGAGTCTAGGTAAGGTTGTTAAACCAGTTATTATTGATTTCCATATATTAAATAATATTAATTATTGACTTTTATGATTTTATATATAATTATAGACATAATAATATAATCGACGTTTTAAATGCCAAAATTTAATTGTTGCGAATAAATAAAGGCGTTTGTAAAATGTGTTCTTGCTATTTTATAGATAATGTTAAACTTAAATGCCAAATTATATTTTGTTTTCGATAATTATACTTATAGAAAATTATTTTTTTTACAAAGTTCATTATTTTTATGCAATTCAGGAAAATACAAGAACCTGCTCGTATAAAATGCTTCAGGATGGATTCTTTCCGGATGAAAGCTTAAAATGTTTTTTTTTTCATAAAGTTCAAATTGCTCGGTAAATTTGGATGGTATAGGGTTATCAATGGAATCTATCCAGCTTCCTAATATATCATATAGTTCAGATGCAGTTGGACGTTTAGAAATATCAGAATGCCAACATTGTGTCATCAATAGAATGTAAACATATGGGGTTCCATCAATAATTTCAGGACGAAGACCAGAGCAAATTTCACTAGCTAATTTAAAGTCATGTGGTCTATTACACCATGGACGGATACTAGCAGAAAGTGTCCACATAATAATTCCGAAGCTATAAATATCTACAGCCTCGGTTAGCGGATCTCCTCTCAAAATTTCGGGAGCTATATAAGGAAGAACTCCATAAATGTCATTCGAATCTGTTCTATTGGCGGGGCCATTTAATCCTACATCCCAAATACGTGTATTAATTGAATCTGGCTCATGCTCTATTAAAATATTACCTCCGTGAAGATTTCCATGAATTAATCCTTTCACATGAATGTATTCAATCCCTCCAGCTATTTCCCAAAGCATTTCAACAATATCTTTCCAACAAAGCATTCCTTGAGTTTCATCAAGATATGAATTTAAAGAATTACTTTCATATTTCATTACAAACATATAATTCAAGGTATGATCTTTAGTTATTCCAAAAAAGTCTGCAACGTTCTCACATTGATGGTATTTATAAATCTTCATTTAACATTATCAAATATGTTATTAATGCTTAAAATTTAAACAAATAAATTAATATAAATAAAATAATACTAACTTGATTCAAATAGTCTGCGCTTATGTTTTGCGAGTTATTTAGTCTTTTAAGTGCAACCTTTATAGGCCCATTACGTATCCATTGGTCAGCCATTTCATCCCAAATCCATCGAGGACCTTCCATCCATACCGCTGAACAAGTTGTGCTAAATGCCCCGCCTTTATTTGTATTTTCTATAAGATCAAATTGCTCAAAATTTATATATTCCAAATATTCTACACTTCCATTTGCATTCAATTGAGTACTTCTAATAAAATCGTCAATATTAGTATTTTCGCTTGTCCAATTTCCAAAATTCTCTTTAAAGGCGTTGCTTTCACAATCTTTACACCATCCATCACCAATTCTTTCTTTTCCACAATCTAGACATTTTCCAAAAACTGATTTAGAATCATTTTCTGTTTCTTCTAAAACTGCCAAGGTTAAATCAGGTTCTCTACTTTGATAGGACATGTGTCTATAAAAAAAAATAAGGACATCTTAGTATGAATGACAAAATGTTTTATGAGGTATCATGTGATTGATTTATCTAATTTTAAAATAGCAAACGACTCAAATGGTTTGCAAGAAAATTCAGATTCTGAGCACATTTAAGTTCTTAATTTTAGTTAAAAAAAATCTCAGAATCTGACATTCTTAACAATCATCCCAGATTCTATTACGTTAAAAGCAATTGATTTATCTCAATAAAATAATAAAAAATATTTTTAAAGAACATCAGAAGATATGTGTAATAATGTAACATAATGTGGTGCAATTTTTGTGTGTATTTTTTTTTTTTTTAACGATGTGGCACTGCCAGTCAATTTTTGTGTATATTGTTTTTTAAAGAAATAATGCCAGATATTTTTGTACGACACAAACAAGATTGATTCAAAATTTTGGTATCAAAAAGATTAATACACAGAAACCGCGTCTTTCCTACACACATTCTTTGTTTTTTAATATATCTTTAACAATTCATAATATTATTGACTTAATTTGGGGTACAAAAATTGTCTCCGAAAATGACGTTATTTTACAGAGTTCATGATGGTTAAATCAAATAACATCATTTCTGGCCCGAGTGAAAAAATAAATATCAAAGTGTACTTACAATTTTTAAAATTCAATTTATCCTTTTGAATGATGAATGAAAAGAAAAAAGTTCAGCTTTGCTACGCAATTTAATGTGCTCGAAATGATAAAATAATCGAGCTTCAAAACCCATCTTATTTATACTTTTTAATTAATTATTGATACAACGTTTCATGTAATATGGGAGAGAGGTTTGCTATTAATATTGAGTCACGAACTAGTAAATCATATGATCCGTAACGTGATTTTAATAGCAAACCTCCCATATGAAATATGAATTTAATAGCAACCTCCCACATGAATAAAAATCGCCTAACTAAATAATTTTTTTGTATCCAAAAAAAAAAATACTTTATTGTAATATATTTAACTTGATCTCGTAAAGAGTTATATAAAAAATTATCTTCGTTGTTTGACAACTCATTTTGCACTTCGAAACCAATAGCGATTTGTATTTATGATCATTGTTATGATCTATCATAATATCTATAACATAAAAAAAATATGTTTCTATTGTTCTAAATTGCCAAAATATACCAAAATGCTCAAATTTTATTAATCATTATTTTAATTGGTGCATTTGCAATTTCAACATCAATAAAAAAAAAACTGATTTCTTCATGCATCAGCTTGCTTTTTTATTTCCAAGTTGAGTCGGCCAATCACCGGCGGTCCCTCACCGTATTATGTCACCGGAAGAAATTTAATCCGAACATTCGGTTACAGAAAATGTAAATAATAGAACTGACAGATAAAATTGCAAAATATACAGAAATATTAATTATGATATTTTTGCGCAGTATATTTATTGTCCGAATAATTAAATATTTAATATTTTGTATAAACGGAATTCGTCGGACATTGGAGGTTTAATTAATTAGAATAAAAGAATGCCGAAAACGTTACTTAACTTTATTTGGTTTCCAAATAATTTTTTTTGACGATCATAAATTTCAGTTATTGGTTAGATCAATTTCCAAATATAGATTAGACGTTCCTGCATTTTATGCTTTACGCTAGCAATCAGCATAAATTGGACAGTGGTTTAGTATAAAGAACTTTTTTTTTTTTAATTTTAGACAGCTTTTCGAGTATCTAGGGTGCAGCTCCGAATCGGGTAAGTATTTTTTTTTTACATATTTAACACTTACCCGATTCGGAGCTGCGCCTCGATACTGAAAATTACAGCCTAAAAATCAGTTTTATTTAAAAACACTACTTCAATTTTTAGCCGTATTTTTAAGTATCGGAGCTGCGTCCCAATACTAAATTTTAAAAAAGGGTTCATAAATCCAACAAACAATCTCCTAATTCTGATAAAAGTTCTATTGTTCAAACAAGTATCTAGTTCAATTCATATTATCTAACGGATTTCTACGGTCCGCAACATTCCAACCGCCTAAAAAAAAAAAAAATATTAAATAATTAATAAAATTTAAAAAAAAATCATTTGAAATAAAAAATAAAAACGCTTTTCGTTGATATAATCCAAAGAGGAACTTAAAGGACCAAGATTTTTATTTGGAAAATAAGATCGCTTCGGGCCGAAGCGATCGTCTGAACGACATCATCTTTTATCATTTCTATACTAAAAGTAGTTAAGCATTTTCATTCATGTACAAAAAAAAAAAATAAATAAAACTAAACCAAACGGTCAACGATATTCCCGCCTATAACCAGAATAATATTTCGGAAAGCAAAATTTCTTTTTAAGTAAAGAAAGATATAAATCAAATCTTCATTCATATGCAAAGCACATAAGCATAAAGAAGCCAAATCACTTAATCGTTCAAATATTAATTTTTTATTTTTATTGAACAAATTAAGTAGTAGGAAGCATAATCTCTACCGAATAGAACTTCTGAAAAGCAAATGCACAACTATAGGTTATTTATTAGTACAGTCAAAACCTAAATAATTAACGTTATGCATTTTTGATTAAAATTACGCGAGACCAACATTTGCGACAACAAATTTTTATTAGAATTTTCGCCTAGATAAATACCTTATAGGGTACGTTATGGATGCCTTAAATCATTAATCAATAAACTTATGAATTTTAAATTATGAGACAAATAGCATTTTTAGAATAAAATTTTTTTCTGTTTCCAGACTACTTAGTAAAAACGACGTAATAAATCGTTACCTACCTTTATGACAATATTATATTCTTCCTTTGCATTCATAAGAATTAAAATTACAAATATTTGCACAGCTAGATATATTATTTATTCATTGCTTGATAATATTTATTAAAATGATTTCATGGTATATTATATTATTTATTAAATTAATTTATAATACAATAACTAATTTTTTTGTTTATTTATAAAAAAATTGGTAGTAAATAGCATATAGATAACTTTTGTTTTCAAGAGAATTTGTGCTGATTTCATTCCTAAATAGTTAATAGAGTTCGCCCGAGGTCGCCCGAAACTTTAGTCAATTTTGCAGATGATCGGCATTTGTGATAAAATATGAAATTTTGTTACACCATTGACACTTGTATTATTTACAGCTTACGTCATCAAAAGCTAAATGTGATTATTGTATGTGACATTTTACTTAAAGATTATTTATGAACTATTATCCGAAACTTATCTAAATTTGTAATGTGATTAAGTTTGTTGAACATTACAAATATAGATGACTTATATGTCTTTGTTGAAAAAAAGAACCTTAATTACCTTAATTGAAAGAAACAAATTCCGGAAATTCAAATTAGATAATATACTTATTTAGTTAATAAATATAAAATTATATAAATACAAATTTAGGTTTAATTAATATGAATAAAGATCAATAGAATTTTCCGTTTAATGAAAATTCTTTCTTTCCTCGCATTATTTATGAATTAATGTACAACAATTCCCGGAGGATGTCGTAAGATTGAATTACATTTCGAAATAAATAATACTTTTTTGTTCTTGTTCTACTAAAAAGAAATACATTATAGCTGAATCGGAAAAACAAAATGAATTCTAATACTTATTATTTGCTTAAAATGGATAAAATTTGAATGGTAGAAAAGGAAATGGTCAAAAAAATATTTTATTGGCTCTCAGTAGTATGCAAAATTAAATAAAAAATTCAGATTTCCTCCTTTTTTACTGTAAAGTGCCAACACTCATTTGAGGCAATATAACTGTAAGTTTTTTAAACTCTGATTAAATTCTTTATGTAATTGAAAATTTTTTATTTGATTTGATTTTAATATTTTTTATTTTAAAAAAATTGCTTGAGCACTGATTAACCTAGTAAAATATTGTAATAAAAGTTAAAATTGATGATTACAAATTCTATTTTACGTAACTTTAAAAACAGTGATAGTGTTTAAATATTTGAAAAAGTTATTGGATATATTAAAAAGTTTCCAAACCAATCTCCCAACACTAGGGATGTTAACCGGTCCTTACGATTTAGGAGATTACTAACTCTAGAGAAGTCTAATCACTTATCTATAATAAGTAACTCCATCAAAAAAATTGTCGATAAAAATTTTATAATTTGTAAAAAGCGAAAATGATATTCAAAATTGGCAATTTTGATGGGACCGCTAAGTATAGGACCGGTCTTAGGGACCCGGTCCTAAATCCTAAAATTTAGAAATTCTGGGATTCCGGGAGGGTTTATTATTTACTTTCATTAAGTAGCTCATTAAAACATTATAATAGACAAGTTTCATAATAAATTTATAAATGTAATTTTCTTGGGACTTTTAGGACCGCTTAGGACCGCTTAACATCCCTACCAAACACAGATTTGACTAATGTTCACATGATTTATTAATTCACGTGATATGTTTCTTTCAGATATATGGCAAATCCTAATGTAGACTATGGAAAATGTACAGATTGCGGAAATGAACGAAGAAGTGTGGGATGGTGTAACGTATGCGATGTAAATGCTTTTAAGGAAAGTTTCGGAAATTGGACAAGTGGTAATCATATTATTGACGATTTTATTAAATATACCCAATTGAGTGCAACCCAAAACT